>JACSZP010008072.1:0-25276 GCA_016161895.1 Pinna nobilis | reverse complement strand
ACATGCCAGACACGCGCATTAGAATCTCCGGTTATTTATTATCTCCCAGAACGTATGCCAGTGTAATGGAACCGACATATCTATCCCATCAGACACTGGCCGATACAAGAGTGTACCAATCGAAGCTTTGTCCAGAATAAATGGCAAATTATGTCTACAAAATTTGGAAATGGACGTGGGATAGTCCTACACGATTGATGCATCCAAAGCTGCGCCAGAAGTAGTGTGGTTGCAAGTATTCAGGAAAGAGTCGCTTATTGAAAAATACAAAAGGAGAATTCAAGTTTTGAAACACGTCGGCATTTTTATTGTCAATTCAAGATTGAAAGACATATATTTATCCTTCTTTCGAAAGAAAAGAAAAACGTTTGTAAAACGTAAGATTACGGTTTAAAGAATTTTGACATTCATGCTATATCTAGCGCCTTCAATACTATATGTTCGGTTTTGACTGTCTCGTTTTTTAGACAAGGACAGCCAACCGCAGTGTGGTGCGGATTTGAACCCAAGACCTCACGACGGTGACCTGTAGCCCGAGCTGTGGGTACATAGAAGATCCCACTGCTGAATGACTTTAGGTGTCGGGCATAGGTCACGTTTGTAGTTCTTCACTGGTGTTATAGTACAGGTTTTCTCCGGGGGTAGCCCCCTCCCCCTGAAACTGACTCTTTGGTAGGATTTTTCCCACGAGGAAGTTTCTGCTAAAGAGTCAAATTTTCGCCCTCTCTTTTCGGAGTAGATTCCCCCCCCCCTCCCCCCTTGGAGATAAATCTACCACAGAATGAGATTTCGCTCATTTCCCATATTTGCATGTTTGTATATGAATACCTACAAATCTAAATGATTAATTTCAAGGACCTATGTAACGTCCTTGTTAAAATTCGTTTTTTGTCAAGTTCAAGGTAAAATTCAGTATTTCAACTCGTCGGGTGACGGTACTTTCAACACCCTGCTGGGCGAAGACCCTAAATACTGAACAGAGATCGTTATGGTCTCCATACAAGTGAAATATTCTTGATTGGGGCGTTAAATAGGAACACAACGACACAGTGCTGGGTACCATAGAACTCAAGAATTTACTTAAGTCCGTTAGAATTTTCTCAATTTCAGATCCGTTCTCCATTTGAGTTGAGAAAATTCTCAAACTTTTAAATATTTTTTTTTTAAGTTTTACGGTGTCTATCGTAGGACTTACCCTATACTCTAATGTCCTCATAGATGATTATCCAAGTCTAACAGTAGTGCAGGTTTTCAAAATCGGCCCCCTGAGCTTATATATTAACAAACACATGTACATTTTACATGCAACACTTAGTTCAAACAGAAATCAAATGATATTTAGAACTGATAGAAATAAATTAGGCACACTCTACAAAGTTTGTAATCAGAATAAAGAATCCCACCGTAACCTCATAAGGTTAATGGCTGTAACACTATAACTTATTTCTAATTCTCAAACAATGGTCATTGGTTATCTAAGGCTTGGAGCAGATCTTAGAAGCGAAGGAAATAAATTATTCCTCCTTTCAATAAAATTTTCATGGGATCATTTAAGACGGGTCGGTGTTGGTGGCAAAAGGTTCAATTACTGGACCTCTGACCCATCTGTTTACTGACACCATTAATTTGAATCTTGAAAAGGTCACGTGCTTTTTAATGTAAAAATTATCTATGTAAATCTGCACTTTTTACATAGATTGCTTATCATTCGCATGTCTTAGCTCATTTAAGCAGTAGCACATGTTACAGCGTGGTGATAACAGCGACTCAGGTTAGGTCGAATTTCGTGAGTCGAGCACTACCAGCGACTCGTGTATTAGTCACGGAGCATTTCCAAAATCTCTTACTAGCGATAGACAAGAGGATACGTCTATAGTTAACATAGCACCGTACTCACTTGTTCCAAACATTCGTGAAACAATCACACACTCAACTCCGACATTAGTTTACATATTTATCTCTTCGGACGGGTCTACTTCAGGAAAATTGTGTACACACTAATCCGTCCGAGGTTCTGGATTAAAACAGGGAGTTATTAATCTAAGAGAAGATTTGATTCTAGGAGATAATTATCTAGATTGTGGAATACTTTATTAACAGACAGAAGTTGCATGTGTTTTTCTTGCTATCTTCTTTTAGGTGGATTTTAAAGATTATCGTTAATTATGAGACGTGGTCTATAGAACATGAAAGGTATTATAAGCAATGGATTAGCTGCGGAGGTATCAGTTGCAAACAACTCGTTATATACAGGTGCGCCGATCACCTTATTCAACATCTCTGTTTTATAATATTGGATTTAATTCATGCGAGCTATTTTTTCTTTTATTGATGGTAGTTTTTCCTGATGACATTTACTTAATTTAAAAAGGTAAGACCTCAAATCATCAGTATGAACACAGTATTGAACTTACAATCAAGTACCTGTGATGTGTAACAGCGACTATTTTATATGTAATACTTGAATACTTTTGTGATATTTTTTTCCAATCAGTTTAACTCTATATATGAGTTGTATACTATATTGCAAAAGTCTGTGATTCGGATGTACATCGTTATAGTTACCGAGGCCAAATGTAATTCCTACGCTCTAATGCTTATGAATTTTAACTTTAACCTTGATTAATATTCAATTATTCCTAGGCTACGTAGGTGTTAGACCACATGTACGTATCTGTATATTTCAATAATATAATATAAAATTGAATGTAGTTTAATGATTTCCCATGACACATACGGAAGGTAAGTACATATATTGTTTTATATTTTTGTTTTTACATGGTAGCCCACGGAGGTTAAAATACTAAAACTTTTCCACTTGATGTTAACGGAACTTGTTGCATTACATCTTCCGGCTTCTGTTCGTGTATCGTGAAGAACAAGTTGTCGCTCATCAACATAATTTCAACTCAACTTTTTTGTACCAACTATTAATTTTATTTTTCTCCTGTATCTGTAAATAAATATGAAGTTCTAAAGTTTTTTTTGAAGTTCCCCTGAAAGATCAACTAGTGTTTATGTTTCCATTTCTTTTTTTATTAATTCTTTGATTTACTAGGTATTCCTGAATTTTGGAAGTTTTAGTTGATTTTTAAGGAAGGGGGTGTAACATATCTACTAAGTCATGTATTTCGCTCAAAGTTCAACAGAAAACAAAACCTTTTTTACTATAACTGCTTCTACCACGATGTCTATAAGGAAAAGACTTCTATTTTTTACACGTCATGCTGATGCGATGGTTGGAGGGATGTCAATTTCACTATAGTACTGTAAATATTTGGGCTTACAAATTTAAAAACTATTAAACATTTGATAACAATTACAATATATTCAAAGTATAGGAAATATGCCCAATTGAATAATAATATACCCAATATAAGGTATGTATCTTCCTGGCTTGTCCAGCGAGCGGCCCGACATGCGACTCGTTTTACTTTGCAAAATTTTGATTAAATTAAGAATTGAATAGAACTTTGCAATGAAGTCGTGCTCACTGCTAGTCTTTGGACTACGATTTGATCATTGATAACATTTTAATCACAATTTGATATTATGATTAAATCCTTTCGTGATATTAGTAATATTATACTATTACACAACAACAGGGCGCTGACTTTTAAATTTACGGAACGCCTGTTTCCGATGTTCCTTTGTTTTTTCTTAGCTTTTTAATTTCGTTTATTAATTTTTTAAATAAATAAACTAAAAAGATATAATACTACCCAAAGTATTCACAGTAGATAATCTTTAGTAAATACATTACGAAACACAAGCCATACGTGTATCTGTTAGACATGGTAGCTTTTATTGTAGAAACTGGAAACCATGAATTTACTCTTTTTAAATCCCTCTTGAGCTCACCTTTATTTGTATTCTTAACTGATCACAGTGTGTATACAAACATAGTTGTAGCATCGGCTGAACTCCCAGTTCTTAAGTCTACATGTTATACATTTGTATTTGAATATCCTAATAGTTTCCCAATAAAACATTTATTTCAATTGTTAAAGCTAAGGTTACATCGGCTTTCAATTGGAATTTCTTTTTACGATCTGCTGTAACAAACTTGTTGTTCAGCTTTAACTTTTTTTTTTTTTTGCTTATTAATGTATTTTGCAAAGAATTCCGCTTTTAAAACTTCAGAATCTTAGCCGTAGTCTTAAATTGAAAGAATGGTTTTACGAAGAAAAATTCCATAATCTAGCCATTTCATGTACTTTCTGAGAGAATTTTGCACGTGCGTCTGAGTTTCTGATTTTTATTTTCGAAACCGTTCAACTTTTTATCATTTGGTAAGATATGTGATGGAATTTACTGCCTGGTTTTCGTTTTATTTCATACATGTATATACTTACTATCGTTATTTTTTCCCCGATCTACAATTACGATACAATGATTACGTCTTGTAAATGCGTGTGTAAATGTTCAGTTAGACTAAGATATGGGGTCTTTCAAGTGCATTTGTTTTCTACAGGTCGTTGTTGTAAATTACTTTAAGTGGGCACCATTAGTCATAACTAACTCTCTCCTCTTGTTACTTGTCGTTTCAGGTGCCCGTGTACAGGATTTTTACCAGGGAAATGACTAAATTTGCAATATATTAACAAACTAGCAAAATGTCATTAGTGTTTCTGTGCCTGTCCGCGGTTTTTGCTGTGGTAGCGATAAATGGAACCCCAATTCCGGACATCGGACCAATGGCCACAGTAGCAAGGTGTCGAGCTAACTGTTTACAGCGGGTAAGTTCAATGTGTTTATTTTATCCATACAAATGAATACAAATTTCAAATCAAGCTAATATGCCAAGAGTGAATTCTTCTTTTCCAATTATACCACCCCGTAACCCCGCCACACACCCCTTCCCCCCAAAAGAGGAAAAAAAAACAGTTTTAAAGAACAGTGTAAATAATCAGATTAACCCAAAAGGAGTCGCTCATATTCTTAACTTTAATTAATACAATTTGCCTTTTCAATTTGAAGCCTAGTCGGTAATATTTCAAAAAAGGGAACAAATAGATGTCGCCATGTCACAAGAACTGAATTTTTTTCTCTGTTAAGTATAAAGGTGAGTCAATCACCAAATCAGCACCCATAAAAATGTTGTTTTTTTATAATATTTTGAAAGATGTCAACAAAATGAAATTACAATTGATATCTGATTTTACTAGTAGGTCTATAACAAATGATTTTGATTTAGTATTTATTCAGGATATTATGATTTACTGATAATGAAGAAATGTTCATTGCCCTGATTATCGGTGAAGACAATTGTGATTAGAACAAGAATGAATTAGGCTGTCGTCAAATTTCAAGACTTTTGACAATATTTATATCACTGCATTTAAGTACGGAGTTTCAGAAGAAACATGCAATATTTATTGAGATTTAACACATAAGAAAATGACCCAAGTTTTAATATAACTGCGCTAATTAGAACATGTACACTGAATTCTGTATCTTAATCAGTATACATGTATTACATGTAGCTTTTTGGTAAGTTCAAATGAAAAACGCAAATGTACATATTATCGCCAAAAAATTCAAAATAGTATTGTGAGGAACAAGGACAACTTTTTGCTACCTTAAGAAGACCTGGGCTGGGCACCATAAAACTTTTTAATTTACTTAATTCTGAAAATATTATCAAATCCAGCTCTTCCTGAATTCTAATTGGCCGAGAGACTGGTTTCTCAGACTTAAGTCAATTTTCAAGTTTTATGGTGCTCAACCCAGGATTTATGAGTAACCCCTATATTTATTTTATGTTATTAATTTTCATTTCGGGGTGGGGGTGTAAGTCTATGCACGAAAGTCGTCGGAACGCAGTTATAGCATAATCACATCTGGCTTCAGACCGTCAGGTGGCAGGTTCGAGCCTTGGGAGAGAAAATTAAGATTGATTTTACCATAAGAGACAGGGAACCCGAGTTCCCATGTAAGTTCAAAGTGCCGATGATAGACAAAAAATTTGGAGTCATTCACTGGTATTCTGGTAAACGGAAGTCTTTTTTATCGTAAAACGTTAAATAACGTCAAAATATAACTTCAACAAAATTTGAAGCTCTTCACTGGTATTCGGGAGCATCTCCATAAGAGTTAAAGAGTCTTTAGTGGGACGTTTAACAACAATACAGCAACAAGAGTAATATTATTCGAACAGGGGGAGGATTAGTACACGAAGCTAGCTTTACACAACTCGCGTACTTGACAAGAAGCATCATGTTATATCAGTATAAATAGCGGATGAACGTTGTTTTACACTCACCAGCATCCTTGCTTCAGATGCCAGTACATATGTAAGCCATCTAATTCATTTTAGTTAATTGTACAAACTACATACTCTTTGGATAGTTTATTTTTAAATTTCGTGTTTATTCAGTGAGCTGGTTCATAGTTATTTTTGAAACTAACTTGAGAGCAGATTTGTGATGATTGACTAAATCTTCCTGGTTTCACACGAAAAGTCGTTGTGAATCTGCCGACAATACAATTTGATAGAGTTAATCCCGAACGAATAAGGTCGAAAATACGTTACTAAGTAAATAATACATTGACACGTTAGGTATTTCAGATTTTGTCTTGTGATTTTATTATGTACATTTGATAGATGGGTTTCCTAACTTGAGTAATTGGAATTTATTACAAAAATTGTTATCCTTTAATAAGGAACAATCATACCCTAGAATTTAAAGCGACCTATATCATAAGATTTTTCTGATTACGAGTACCTTCAGTAAATATGCGTCAGTGCTCTCTCTCTCTCTCTCTCTCTCTCTCTCTCTCTCTCTCTGTGAAATATAAACATCTATGACGGAGTCGTCACAGCCATTTCGTCACGATCGATCACACGGTATTCCGAGTCTATATGCCTTCTGAAGTAGGTCCATAACTTATAACTTTCAAAAGTAAAAATAAAGGAATGGGAACTTCAAGTCCAAGTTGTAAATAAAACCGGCCTCATTATGAAAGGAGTGCATATCCCCAACGGGATGGGACCAGGTTTACGCAAAGTGTAGGCTTCCCCTGCCATAATTAAGTCCGACGTCATAACTGAAAATTTGAATTGTCAAAAATTGATGATCTGACTTTATTTATTTACAATGTCATGTAGTGGGTGAAGTATTTGTTCTTCTGTTCTTTTTTTTTCATTGTGAAATGTAATGTAACAAGTACAAAAATAATTACGTCGAGATCGGGGTTCCACTTATACATTTATGATACTCTCCGGTTTTAAAGGACCGAATAGTCCACAAAGTATCCCTAGTAGGTATTTCATGTTTGGAAATTAACCCTATTTTAGTATTTAGTATTATATTTACTAACATTTAAATCTTTTGAAACGTCCATTACTACTCTACAAACTCTAGGGTACTTTAGAAAGTACTCATTATGTATATACGAAAATGGTAAGAACTAGTTTGAGTTTACAGATGATTCTTTGAACAGTAAGATTAAGAAAACTTCAGCAACTTTCAGTGTTGAACTCGGAAAAAAACATAGTAAAAAAGAAATTATTTCAGACTTTTTCAATTATTAAATAATTAAAACAAGTCTTTAAAAAATAAATACAGGTATGATGTGTTTGATTTCAATTTCACTTTTATCTAAGTTAATACACTACAGAAAATGTTCAATATCAGTCAAATACTGTCACTGAACTCGGGTATGTCTACTGACATTCTAAGGTTTGTGGTCTTTGCTTTTTACATTCCAGGATTAGGCCCTACTTGGCACTTTCCTTCGTCATATAAGATTTAAGTACATACAATTAGTATATACATGTAGTAAATTAAAAAAGATAAAAAAAAGAACAACCTGATATGATAAGACAAAGGTGAAGGAAACATAAAAAAACACAAAACAAAAAAAAACCACATAAACAACAAACAAATATCTCTACAGTAGTCAATTTGGAATCTAGGTTGTCTCAGGATATAAAGTTATTTTTCTGTGGTTATCAAAATGGTGTGCACCAGTTTTGTGTTATTTACACAAACTTCTTCATTTTTTGCTTCATGTACCACAAATTACTTTGAAACCTGGCTGTGCACTGCAGCTTGGGGGAATTCAAAGTCGTAAACACATTCCTTCATCTTTTATTTGATTATCTGCATGAGAGTAAAATATTTCTTTTATGATCAGGTAAATCTTTTTGAGCTGTGGACTAAACTTGCCATAAAAAAGTTGATACTTCTATAGTGCGTAGGGGAGTAGAATTCTTCTGTCTGCGTCAGACTCCTTATAATTTGCTAACCTTCGGACATGCAGAGTCTAGGAGTATATAGATTCCATTGAAAAGTGATGTATTCCGCAACTTAGTTGCTGTCATGACTAACTAAATTGGCAGGATACCCAGTAAAACAAATAAGTACATCTTTTTAAAATTTGTTTGTTCATGTAGAATATGTTTCTGTATCCTTATTGCAGCAATACAATGAGGAAATGTGTTTTCAGTGAAAGGAACATAACGATGATAAACAAAAGAGAATATAGAAACTACATGCATACATATACTTTCATCATACATGTATATAATACATAGAAATTATACATGTACACTGTATACTTGATTTCATATCAAGAATAAATACGGATGTACAAAGAGAATTGTTTCATTTAAGAAATGTATTAATTAAAAGATCAACACTGGGAAGAAAATAATTTCCTAATTTTTCCTTCCCCAATTACATACATGTATAATGCCTATTACTTAAAAAAAGTCTGTCTTCTTTTTTATGTTGAGGCGCTGCACATGTGTGCATCTATCCACCTAAACGTGGATCCAAATTTTTTCCATGGGGTTGGGGGAGGAGGGGTCGCACTTGTGTCAAGGTAAAAAAACCGAAAAATAACCCTATTGAAATTGGAATCTAAGCATAAATGACCAATAATGGTATATACTTTGCCAATTCCAGGGGGGTGGGGTGTCTGGACCCCCCTCTAGATCCCCGCGTGCTTCCCATGCATGCACATACATGTACATGTAGGCCTACAAATGTATGTGTAACTCACAAAACAGTGCACTAGCATACAACTCCTTTTGCATTTCTTTTATTTAGATCCTAATTTTAAAAAGTTAAAAGATTTTTTTTTTTTTTTTTTTGTAAAATATAAAAGTTACATGTATCAGATAAATAGATTCTGGCATATATGCACATTGTTATTGGTAGCAAATTGAAATTTGACATGAGACATTAGACAATTTTACAATTTACACTGGTAATAGAGAATTAATGGTTCTTATCTTACAAACATTTGGCATTACATTTATATTATCTATGTCTTTCACATTTTTTCTTATGCAGTTTTACATTTTTAAAAGCTAAACCTTATTTATCTTTGTTAAAGCCAGACAGTGCACTTCCAAACATATATTTTATAATCCTTTTATCTATTTTTTAAGAGAATTTTGTAAAAAGAGAAAAAAAGTTTGCAATATCATGTACTTAGAAGCCTACTGACATAGTAGTAAAATTACTGCACACTTTACTGTTCTAATTTTTTGATGTAGTCATTTTGAAAAAGCTAGATCAAGTAAATCATCATTTTCATGTATACAAAGTTTGAAATTCAGGGGAAAACCGATAAAACTTGTTCACTTTCACAGGAACCAGGCAATATACAGAAGTTTTTATCATTGCATGTACATGTACAAGGTAGCAAGAGTTTATACTTGTATAGTACTCCCTGGTATCCTAATGCTATATCGTTCAAGGGTTAAAAATTTTACATGACGATAGAATACTCAAGTCAGGGACATATAGGGGAGAAATTTCAAAATCATTTCATTTGCAAAACCTGTAAGTCTTATGTACAACTATTCAGTTTTGCACTTTCTTGTCTCATTGATTTTTCTGTGCTTATAAATCTTAGAGGTGTTATGAATTACATAGATGTTAGAGAGAAAACAGACAAGTTGAGGGCATTGTTATACTCTGGGGTAATTTATCTCCATAATTTAACTTCAACTACATGCACTGTAGTTAAGAATCTTTTTTAAATGAAATTGATTTTCTTACATAACAAGGATAAGAGTCGTCAATTTATCATGACTGAGTCAAGACAGTCGGCATATATGTTACTAAGGGGCCATAGAAATGTCACAATTGTCACCTGTCATTGTAGGTTTTTATTTTCCTGTTTCAATTCTGAATTTAAAAACAACTATGAACTTTAGATACAAATAAAGAAAAAATATCAAGAGGTAGCAAATATTTTAAAGATTTGCTTTTCTTTCCAAATTGCAAAGTTTACAAAATTTGCTGTCTTATTTTGAAAACATGCATAATTAATTATATCTGAAATACTTGAATTTTGTTGAAATAAAAAAAAGAATTGTAAATTCAATTTGTAGTGGATTGCAGGATCTATAGTTTCTACAAATCAAGAGAAGAATTCTATTCATAAGAAAATATGTAGTCTGTGAATTTTTGGATAAGACAGTAAAAACCAAGGTCAAACATTGTCATCAAAGACATAAGTATATGTTAAAAGATCCTTGGCCATAAATGCAGACCATAGTCCAGAATCTGATGCTCTCTGTCAGCATTCAGTGGTATTTCCATTCAGTTTTGATTATATTGAACACAGTGTCTTCAGCACTGCTGAGCTGGTTTCATCATCAGGTAGGCATTTCCTCTCATTAGTCCTTTTGGTGCTTCCTATGATGTCCTCATGATGTCCTATGATTGGGGGGGGGGCACCCAGGAACTAGCCAACTCTTCCATTACATCTCCCTGTCTCTAAATCTAACATGATGTGTTTTCGGTCTTCATTTCCATTCAACCTACAGTATCTGGCCTCCAGCTACCCCCACCAATCAAAGCATACCCTTTCCTCTCCACAAGCTCTGCGCCACAATCCACTCTGCATCCAACTTCAATTTGGAAGTACCAAACTTCCCACCCTGCTTCCTTCACATCATCTACAAATGACTAGTACTTTTATAACTTCCTCTCATCAGCCTTTTCCATTCTGCTCTCTCAAGGGACTGTCAGCTCTGTCAGTATGGCCTGCTTTGACCATACCACAATGACTGATTGCCTGTTTGTGGTTGAGTGGGATATAAAATAACAATACAACGAGAATAACTTGAAAATCAAATGCTCACTTGTAGTCTTGGAGGTTATGGAATTGACTCCTACATGTAGCAAAGGCATGACCAGTTTCTTTTGGATGAGAAACTGTTGTCCCTGTCAAGGTTTGTCTTAAGGCATTAGAGATCCACTGCTGCATAGGTTAAGTTTCTTAGCAAAAGTCAATATTTATGATACCTGCATGAGGTTTGACACTGCATAGTTTACCGTAAAGTCCTAAGAAAAAGTCAAGATCTGTGAATCCTGCATTAGTTTTGATACTGCATAGGTTAAAGTTCTACACAAAAGTCAAAATTTGTGAAACCGCACTAGGTTTGACACTACATAGATAAGGTCCTTAGCTCGTACATGTAAATAGAATATATGCTGTAAACATTGACTTCAAAGTTGTCAAACATAGAATACAACAACACAAATTAATAATAAAAAAAACATGAACAACATGTAAAGGTCATTTTTAAGTACATGTATATGTAAATATCAATTGCATAGTCTCTCTTGATTAATGTCTTGTATCAAGTCAATTTTTTTTCGTTTTTCATCCTCCGTTTTTAAATAAAAGTCTTGTAAATGCATATGTATATAAACTTTAAAAACTGTTCTACAAACACTCGATGATTAAGTGTAATGTTTATCTGAATTTTTTCATTTATTTTGATGTTGATTAAATGTCTGACAGAGAAAATGAATGACATCTAGAACCATATCTGACACATATAAAACCTACGTCACATTACCCGTTTGAAGTCGCTTTTGATGTTATATCAAGTCACTTTTTTCCAACTTATGGATTCTTGGTTTCTATTGCACTACCTTGTTTGCCCAGGAATGTGATACATTTTCGGTAAAGACTATCTTGAAAAATGCGATATATTTTCTGTCATGAGTTTTGAAGAGTTTTGTTTTTTCTGACATTTGTATGAAAGATTGTTACAGTACTAATGAGACTGATGTCTGTGAGTGATGGTTAGTCAGTCTTTATCTGATGTGCACAAGGGTGATTCATTAGACCTCAGATTGTCTGTCACTGAAGGCAAAAAACAAAGTCAAAATAATACAAAAGAAGGGAGGGGGAGTCTTGTTATGTAAAGCATGTTCATTTCTTCAAGTTTTCAGATTTCCTGGCCAACAACTAATCCAGTACGAGTTTATTTATCATACTTGTTTGATGTGGAATCACTGCAATAGCTTTGCCAGTTCAGTTATTTCTTTGATGCATTGGAAAGTTTTGAAAATGTTAAGCTTATTTAAGCATAGTTGAACTTGACCCACAGACATGCAACCTCACTTACATGTGTAGGAGACAACATTGCATTAAAGACCAAATTCAGTCTGTTACATGAAATATCTTCATTTGAGATTTTTTGGACCTTGCGTTAGGACTACTTCACAAATCAGACCAATTAACTCTAAGTAGTCATTTAGGTGGACTTAATAGCACAGTTCCGCTTTACTTTGGAAACACTTCCATTCATTGCATATACAGTGGAGTTGGTCTATAACGAAGTCAAAGGGGATTGATTTTTTACCTCGTTATAGGCATCCTTCGTTTTAAGCATCATAATTTACTTCATATACAGATGAGTAGCAATTCTTTTCTGGGATTTTATTCTTCTTCTTTATAGCACTGAATTCGCTTTAAGCCGATTTCTTATAGACCGACTCTACTGTATAATACCATTTGGGAATGCATTCCATAACATATTTAAAAGGGATGTCTTCCCCGTCTTACTCTGTTTGGAACTGAGGTAACTATACCACCCAGATTCTACTAGAGGTGCAACGACTCGCCCCGAAAATCGTGATTCTTTCTTGTGACTCAAATCACAAGTTGCACAGTCAGAATCGAATCGGCTTCAAAAAAGTCTATTATTTTACTATTTTACCATTGTACTTTGACTACTTTCTTATGTGTAAACAACAAACAGTGCCATTCACTATTGCAATTTTCTCCTGAGTGATTAGAATTGAGGTCAAGATAAGATTTTTATATTATGTCATTAACAAATGCAAGGAAACATCAGATATTTATAAAAAAATCTATCATAAAAAAAAACTTGAATTGAAAAAAAATTGAATCAAGACATTAAAATCGAAATCCAACCGAATCAGAGAGTTCTTGACTCGTTTCAGCTCTAGTTTCTACTGTACTACCAGATGTCATGGTTTTCCATTAATGCCTGGTTTATGTCTGTGATTCAGATTGCCTATAGTCAGTGTCAACTTTGCCATAGCTCAACTTTTGTTGCAATTTATCTTATTTTTTCTCTTTGAAGAGTTACATCCCTTTCATCTCATAAACTTAAGGCCCATACTTTTTCCCTACTTCACCCTAATTTAGATTAACTAATGCATACTCACCATGTGTCTCACCCATGAACTGGGAGGCTCTCTATCTTTTATGTAAACTTATGATAATTTCTTAAAGCTGAGCTAGGAAGTTCATAAGCTTTTTAACTTCTTAGCTCAGCTTTAAGAACAATTGCATATCCTTCCCATGAAATCTAAAATTTTCCTTTCAATTCTTAGTAAAATTTAGAGTCTCCCACATGGAATTTCTCTAGGTTGGCAAGTCTGCTGATGGCTTTCCAAAAGTTTTGCTATGGGGGAAATTAAGAAAGTCAATGAAGAAGGTGTATGTTTGGTTGGGCAGGTTGATATACGGTTTATTGTATTCATATCAATATAAAGTGTGTAATGGCACAATTCATAGGGCCTGACTCCCACAGTATCATAAATTCTAGATGACGAATGCTGAGTTTGAAAGGTTACATATCTTCTTCAATGAAACATTCAATGTAAATGTAGGATCATGGCATCTTAATGTTTGATTGATAGATGATCAATTCCTATAGGATTTCTTATTACATACTAAGTATACATTATATAATCAGATACGGACAAATATCATTAAAATTTAACAGGTATTGTCTGGCATAGATACATATACATGTATGTGTGAACTGCAATGGCTGCTAATTTTTGTTTGACAAGCAGCATTTTGAGGAATGTTGAACTTTATATGTAATATTCTTACAGTTGAATAATAAGAAAAGATTAATTTCGTGTCCCAAATGAAACTTGAAAACCTCTCTATGCCTCAGGTATTTGATTTAGTACATTTTATATGATTTAGTTTCTACACATGTACATGTATATATGGATTCAATCAGATAAGTCAGTGTTAGCATTCACTGATTTTCAGACTTAAAGGTACTTGGCAAATATTTATGTGATGAGTCAAAAGAACAAATCCTCCCTCAGGTACTTGGGTTTTAGAAGAAAAAAAAAATTATTTTCAGTACAAATATGGCTCAAATATTGAAGAGCAAGTAACTGGCTGAAATACCTATGTAGGTGAGAAGATTATGCATTTAGTTTTCTAGAGTCTTTATAAGCCAGAGCAACAGCTTTATTACTTTGTTTGCTTACAAGCTATCCTGCTTGAGGATCTTGTAGTTATACCAGGAACTCCCATGGATAAGTCTGCAAACCGCTGGTGTTCTAGAGTCTCAAAGTTTGGTCAATGATCAGCACTTTGGCTATTAAGCAGTAAGTTTTTTTTTGGTCATATCAATGCCTACTGTCATACAGGGCTTGAGTTTGATACAGAGTACGTGTACAAATTGACAGAAAACTGAAATCAGAAATAATGAGATGTCCAAAAAAAGGTTCAGTGCAAGACACATTTCTCAAAATATAACGGAACTGAAATTACTTTCATAAATGATTTCCTGTGCATGATTGCAAAAAGTCCATGTCACATTATTGAGGAAATGAAAAACAGGAGAACTAGGAAAGTACAGGTAAATCAAGAAGATAAGGAATTGTTAGCACACAAAGCGGTTTCTTGGGTGGCTAATCAGATATTTCATCCAATCAATTAACATTTAATATTCAGTGCATTTGGCGATGAGTTGCATGATGAACAAAACCTGAGCATTGTTGCAGGAAGCACCTCATCAGGTTCGGCAGTTTTTATCTTGTAATTGGCATGTTCATTTATTATTTATTTTTTTCTTCTTCTTTCAGATGATCAGGCCAGCACAACCTTTCAATGATGAGTCGTGTCAAGATCGGAAAGCCTGTCGAATTGTAAGGGGAAGTTTTTTGCCTTAGACGTATTTACTTTTGTTTTATTATTTTTTTGCGCTACAGTTGTTTTCCTCACGTGTGAGAATTAATTGAAATTGCAGCCTAGCGCAGCACGGTCTGGTGTTAAATAGAATATTGAAATACTGAGAGTGCAGGCAACTGTATGTTCCATGACGCAAATACATGTAAAGTGTACTTTACATCAAGAGAAGAGACATTTTTTGATAAATTTCTTGAATATTTTGTTAATGTTTGAAAATATAGTGAATCCTATCTAAGTGATGACACTTTTTGCCATCATTGCAGAATGTGTTCCCATTCTTATACATGTATGGTCTGTAAATAAAGGTATCACTGTATGACAACTCTGGTATACTTTGTTCCTCTCCATGTGGACCTTTCAGGACTAGCAGTCTCTGATGACACTGGTCTCTCATTTCAGGTCCCACTGTCCAAATGATGGGCATGACTCTCTTTTTCAGTATCCATGCATTCATCCACTCAGATGAGTGTCATGGCAGATGTAACAGATGGTCTACTAACTTAAGTGCCCACCCTCATAAGTGGGGGGATGCTTGTACAAAGAACAATACCTGTACCCTGTCTCAGGTTACCTATCCATGACATAGGCATCTTAAAAACACAAATATGTGTCCATTTATCAATTAGTATGATTTCCATAAACTATGGGACATTATTTTGACTGCAAGCTCCTCTACATTGTAACTTCATTTAGAGACTTTACTTAAAAATGTACCTAGACTCAGTGCATTTCCATAAGCCTTGACATGGAATTATAACAAATTCAAAGTAATGCTTGATGCTTAAAGATTTTAAAATTTCAAGGCTAATTAAGAAGTTTTATGGTTATGAGGCATATGTGTGAATTAAATCAAATGCTTGGAGGTACATTTGGTCCAATAATGTTGATACATGCACTTAGATATTACATAATAGTCACAGAAACTATGAATTACAAGAATTATCCAAAATGTATTGCATACCACACACAATTCTGCAGTTTTTGCTAGCCTAGTTTCTAATATGAATTTAAAATATTGAAAAATATACAAGACATGAATAATGTACTTTCATTTGTAAAATGATTTTTATGTAACTTGAATTGGCCATGAGATTTTTATATGTACACATGTGGTACATATAGTAGTATATACAGTCTTGCCATTCTTTGTGATATCACACCTCCAACCAATGGACATGAGGTCTGTCAAGACAGATGGATTCTAAAGAATTCTAAGTTTATATTAAGGATTGTTCAACAAATGTTTCCTTATAGGCAGTCTTTCAAAAATAATTGGTCTTTCAAGAAAGTAATTTGTATGATAAATTATTTCTCCATAAGTATTCTCTCAAGTCAGGTGAATTCCCACAACAGTGGTGGCTAAGAAAAGATGCTTTCTCATAACAGTGATCTCTTGATCTCTTAAGATGAATGCTTTTTATAATAGTGGTTCTTTAAAGACAGGTATTGACTTACAAAAGCGGTCTCTCAAGACAAGTGGTAACTCATGACAGTGGTGTCTCAAGACAGGTGCTTTCTCAAGACAGCTGGGTCTTTCAAGACAGGTAGTCTCAAGACAGGTGGTTCTTTCAAGACAGGTGGTTCTCTCAAGACAGGTGGTTTTCTCAAGACAGCTGGTTCTCTCAAGACAGCTGGTTCTCTCAAGACAGGTGGTTCTCTCAAGACAGGTGGTACTTTCAAGACTGGTGGTTCTCTCAAGACAAGTGGTTTCTGAAGTAGATGTATGTTTTTTGACATACTACAATCTAGTTTCAGAAGATGTGTACACCTACCTTTTTCTGCCTCTCCCCCTTTCATCATAGATTCAATAGCATGTAATTTTTGGTCTGTTTTCTTTGTCTCTGCAAGTCGTACATAGTCATCAGCTTATCACAAGCAAATGTTGTTTTTCATTTCAGTGCTGGGATATGTGCTATTACCTGATTGTTAGTCCAAATGCATTTTCTGCTGTGTGTACCACAAATAATTGTGTAAGTATATTTTTGTTAAATATTCCATTTGATTTAGCTTCCCCCATATACATGTAGATGATTCCTATGCTCATCATGATCTAAGGAGGCCAATCATTTTCATACAAAGTATGATATCTATTGATTTATTTGAAATATTACCGTGTATCAAGATTCATTTGCAATCTCATAGTAGTAATTGTTATCTGTTTGAATTTTTGCAAATGTCATATTTTTCATTTGAGGTAAGTTTTAAGTATACAGTCAATAAGGTTGTGAATGGATCCTTAACAAGCATTTGACATGTATGGTGATGTGTGACCAGCCCCCTTATGCCAATTGAAAAAATATTGGAAACTACCGTAAATTTTTTGCATGATTTTCACACAATCTTTCCCTTAACTTGATCCTACATGTAAGTCAGCAAATTAACTTTATTTCACAAACCCTGAATTTTATTTGTAAAAACTATTTTTGATGTATCTTATCAAATTCAACAAGCTATGCACTCTATGGAAGTAATTTTGTAACCTCAAAATTGTTGTTGCTGAAAACTTATAATGCATGTATCAAATTTTTGCTAGCAGGACAGTTACACAGGAATATCGGTTTTGCAAGTTTGGCATATTTATGGCTTTTGGAAGATAGCATTGAAATTTTTTATTCCAAAAGAAAACTTGATAACAGTTTTTCTGATAAACTCTGTGAGACAAGAAAGGCGATCTACTAAGTTGACTTGAGCCCCATGTTTGTTTCAATATTGTGCATTGCAGGTATGTTCAGTTTCTAAAACAATTGAGCATATTTACTGTTCATCTATATGGTCCATAATAACTTTGGCTTCTGTCAACATTAAACAGTGTAAATGGCTTATTCCACCTCTGTATTGAAGTGAAATCTATGAATTACTTTGGGTATACATGTATTTAGAAAAGACTCTTTTGCTCCAGCAGTAATTTCATTTAGAATTTGACCTTCTACTTGTACTCCCAGTAAGTGCAATTATATAGCTCATTTAAATCTTAAACAAATTTTATACACACCTGAATTTCAAATTTACCACATGCATTAAATTTGAAATTTTATATATGGTGGTGTGTGGTAGCTCCAATGGTGTTCCATCTGCTTGTGTGAGTCTTTGTGTGGTAGCTCATTAGGTGGTGCATCTATTCATGAGTCAATTGTGGGTGGTATCCAGTATCTATGTATATGGCAAATATCAGGCGGGTCAGGTGCTACCACAAAAATGGTATACATATGTAGATAAGCCAAAACCCATCTGCTTACGGAAAAAAACGTCACCTCTAATTATCATATTTTTTCTGTTTTACAGCAACGAGGATGTAAGGTGGCTTGTCATTTTCGGGATGTAGCACCAGAAGGTAGGTGCATTCATGCCTTTTATGATACATCTGGACTTACTCATCCACCATCATAAAGCCACTGCTTCATGTTCTGTACCATGTATTTGTTCTCGACCCTAGAATATTTATGGGAACAGAGAATATAAATCGCACAAAAAAGTGCACAAAAACAGAATGTTTGAGCCATAATTTCTGGGGGATGAATAGAGGTAGTATGGTTCAGATTGTCATTTCTGTGTAAGTTTCAGTACATAAACATAAAGCAGAAATGTTTATACACACATCTTTGTGGTATTGTCCATATACATTAACATGTACATACATCACTGTGTTCATACACCAAATCACACATCTCTTTCCCATTGTAGAATCTCTCTTTCATTTCTCAATACTTTCACTTTAGATTTGTAATTCATCATTACGCCCACCTCCTAACATTTTGAGCTATTTTTCCACACCTCCATACATCTTCTCTTTGGGTTCTTTAGTTCACTTATCTCTTTATGTAGGTACAAACTGTTCCATTGGGAAGCTGTGGATGAGACTGTAACACTTTAAAAGGCAAAAGGACATATATGTCCTCAGTCTGTTCTGTTATGACAATACATGCATGTATTTTTGATTGTCTATATACCATAGGTATGACGTCATGTCTTTAATAACCCTGCCCAAAATATCACCTAAATTTGCATACTTGTGCCTGTCAAAGGATTAAAAACCAAGGTCCTGTGTCACATTGGTCATAGCCATGACACTTCTAGACTTATAGATCTCTCATCTAATATATGCCAGATAACCCCCATAAAATGGAGATTCCCTATTTTTTATGTAAAATTTGATATAATTTATCAAGAAAAAATACATATCTCCACCCATGAAAAACTTGAATTTCCTATAAATTCCTAGTAAAATTTAGAGTCTCCTCCATGAGGTTGAAAAGTCTCCCCCCCCCCATGGAAATTCCTGAAGGTTGGCAAGTCCGTCACTTGTAGGTCAATATATGAAATACTTTTGCTGGCTCTCGATGACATCTCCATATAAGTGATTTGTTCTTGAATAGGATATTAAATAACAGCAAGAAAAGAAAAAAAAAGACAGAATACATTTCCTCAAATCAAATCTATGTCAGAGATATAGAATCCATCTCCCACACTCTAGGAACATTGATGTGCATATTTTCTTGTCTTGTGTTGGTAGCTAAATAGGAATAAAAGAACTTGTTGCCAAGGAATTTAAAGGAACGTCTATCTGAAGATGAACCTTACCTTACAATTCAATTGCTGTTTAAATCAAGTATATAAACTATGAACATATGTTAGCAGGAGTCACAGGATTATATTTATAGAATAATCTATTGCGTAAGAGGATGAAATGACATGTTTTATATTCACCGTTATGATGTATATTAGAAATGAAACACCAAAACATATGTTTCCACCACTGGCGTTTTGTTTCCACCACTGGCATTTATTCCTGAGTGTATCAGACTTAGGGGTGATGTATTGCAGCTTAAATAGCATCGTTTATCAGTGTGTATACTCACTGGCTTCCTGTATGTCTATAGGTATTTAGTTTTGACATACATTCTGTGGAGAATTTTTTTTTATTTATTTTGAGATATTTGGAAATAAATCAAGGGAAAAATTGCCTGATATTATCATTGGTTGAATGCAAGTTTTGTTTCGTTTTTTGGTTGTTTTTTCTTTTTGGTTGTTTACCCAACTTTCAGTATTATAGTCCCCAATCAGTAAAACCGGAGGTGACAACAGGTTTCCACTCCTACTGCCCATCCATCTGTCTGTCTGAGACATTTTCAGGAATTTTAACTGCCACCAAGAACATTTGCAGGTATTGACAATAAACTTGCTGTGAATCTTCAGTGAGGAGTTGTTGATCAAGTTGGACTTGGATTGCAGTTGACCTACTTCTATGGATTTATGACAATAAGTGCATGACTTTAATTGCTTCAGCAACACTCTGTATGCTTGTTTCTGCTCTATTGTTTTGGCATTAAGCTGATGTAGGCCACATAGATTTTACCAATGTATCTTGATATGTAAATACAGAGCCCTCTTTAAATCTTATTGTTCTAACAGTGTGGTGGAATTTCTCTTGAGAGATCATGTGACAGTGTAGTGGGGGTGGTGGGGGTGTGCATGTGAAAGTGTACTGGGGAGTGGGAGAGTGTCATTCCATTAGATGGTGTGAAATGATCAAACAATCAAATCACAAAAAATGGTATGCTCTGTTCATCTAATTCCAAATGGTCAAACTTCAATGCTTGAACTTGTCAAATCCAACATGGCTGCCAAATATAAGAATATGGCCATGGGTAGATCCCAAATAAATCTTAGGTAATTTGATGATAGATATACATGTACATTGTGTAGGATGTTTAATGACACACATATGATCTGATATGTCTATAGGCTTAGATTCAGACCAGTTGATCTCCCTTGAAGGAATACAGCCCTGTCTTGAAGGACCACTTTTGTAAATGTAATTTACAATTTCAAAGGCAAACTCGCCTTTTGTGATAGTCCAACTATTTCTAGATATTTTGAGATTCAGAAGAGCCTAGCTTTCCTTCTTGCCAAGTACAAGCTTACATCATTGTGTATAATCTTTTTTGTTACAAGTCTGCTTGATTAAAGACAGAGAGTTTTTCTTTCTTTTTTTTCATCCTGGCCAGAGTCAGACTAGTGCTTTTCATTGAGAACATTTCTAATGGACAAATGGAATATTTCCAGAATGTTGAGCCCTATAGTAAAAAGTAGGGCCTACACTGTTTATTCCCCATCCGAGAACATTTTGTGTTGGAGTAGATGTATTAGTGTTGATCTGTGATAAAACAGTCAACCTGTAATCTATGTACAGTTCTCGATGATAAAATCACAGAATTGTGCGCAGAAAAGAAGGTTTGATGTTATCTGACAAGGATGGGTGCAGCCATGTTTAGCTGGCAGACATGTTTTTCTTAGGTTCCAGTTGCCATTATACAGATAAAGTTTTAGATGTGCGAACTTTTATCACTTCTTATTTCTAAGTTTGTTCCAAACCAAAAATGATTAGCATTGATTTGTTTCTCTTCCATATCAAGGTTTTCGCAAGTCTTGAAGTGTTATCTACAATTTTAGACAAAGATAAACATACAGGAGATTAAGATTTGCACTTAAGTATGATTGTCAATGGCATTGAGTATAATAGATATGTTTTTCCACCTACTGGATTTTGGTGTATCCTGTTGTTGCTGAGTGGGTACAGCCAGGTTATCTTGACTTAATGAGAAATGTCATATGGCCTGTGTACAACCATCTGAATATGTTCCAACAGCAGGGTTATTGCCCTTGATTATCTTAGAAATTTCCGCATAGATTCCTAGGTTGGTCATGGTAAATACATGTATGAGGATGATGGTAAACATACTTCTTTTATTTCATAAACAAAGTACATGCATATTTGATATTTGACATCTTGTTTTGCATATACAGGTGACCATGTTGCCAAAATGTGATCATCCTTGTCTAAGTGATATCTCTTCTTTATTAAGTTCAAATTTAAGTTTAATCCATTATACCCCCTGTCAACAAAGTTGAAGGGGAGTATACTGGATCCACCATGTCTGTCTATCCATCTGTCTGTCCATTTATTTCCACACCATAACTCATGTACCTGTCGGTCTACAATGTTGATACTTCACACATGGGTTGCCCAAGACTCAAGGAGGATCCCTAGTGATTTTGGGGTTGGAAGGTCAGTGAGAGAAAATATTTTTTTCAAGTTTGCTGCCGGGGAGGGGGTGGGAATCTTTTAATTATTTTTTATGTGTATTACACAGTTATTATCTGTGTGAAGTACACATGCATCCAAACCATGCACTGTTAGATTAAGGGGAAAGGGAATCACACAAGTACCAAATAGTCAGAATATGGTCGACTTACATATGTAGCTTTATGCTTGGTTTAATAAGGACAAATAACAGAATGTACAGCTTGTTTTGCATTAATATCTATCGGTAATTGTGACAGGTGGACATGCATCATTGTACAGCACTCTTGTAGGCATGAGGAAACATTCTCTCACCTTCATTTCTTTTTTCACCCATTTCAGTACCAAAATCCTCTGTTCATTGGAAGTTTGCAATAGATCCAACAATACAGAAGTTTACAAGCACCCAGAAGATGCAGATCAAATGGTCAAAACCAGAACCACAAGAAGCCATTAATAACAGATATGCTTTTGTGTATATTCTGCTGGCCAAAGCTACCTCACAACGGTCAAGTCAAGACTGGACACAAGTTTTACAGGTATGTGAATTTATTTATTCACACTACTACAGCGGAAACCCGATGATTATTCCGAACATCTTTGTTCCAATTCAAAATCTCCACTCTGACCAATGAAGCATCTTGACATTACTGAACCACACTTTTCATAATGGCAAATGCAAATTAAAAATTACATGCCAGGCAAAGTCTGCCAGAAGGTGAAGCATCATGGTGTTTGGATTAACAAGGCTCAAATGTATAAAAAAAAAAAAAAAATCTTTTCTTGAGGAAAAGTATTGATATGGCCTGTCATCACTTGCTGCCTACATGTATCATGTTGGCCAAATTATACATGTAGGTGCACTCAGAACTTTTAATGTACAATTCTAGGGAATCAGCGTAGGCATCACTCACAGACATTATGACTACTTATAGCTTTTTATACGCCGTCGAATGATGGGACGTATAATGGTATGCAATGTCCATCTGTCAGTTAAAATTTTTTGTCCAGAGCATAACTCTGAAACCGTGCATGATAGATTCATGAAACTTCATACACATCAAGACCATCACAAGGCGCAGTGCAGTGTCCAAGAACCATAACTCTAGCTGCAGTTTTTACAGAGTTATTACCCTTTGTAAAAAATTAATTTTTTCCTTTGTCCGGAGCACACAAATTTGTTGTTTTCATTTTTGTCATTTTCCCTGTAACAAAACTTGCAACGGATGTATGATGTGCCTCAGAGAGGCTCTTGTTCCACTCATTTCTGCACCTAGAAACCTTACTGTATGAAAAGATTAATGACATCTTTCTACAGGTAGTCATTGCCATTCATGGACATCTGCAAGAATTGAATGGTACAGAAGGGGGCTGTAAAAAACACTTCATCCCTTGGATTGTTCAATTAGGGGTCAAATCCAGGACCCTTTTTTCATAGTCTAACACTTTTCATACTCAGTTATACATAAAAGGTAGTTCCTCAATTCTCATAAAAGAATTATAATTATCCAGAATTTCTACATCTACAACAAATCTGACCTCTGGATCAATTTTTATGCCACTTAAAAAAAATTTCATCATAAAGTAGCATTTAGTTCTTACTTGTAGAAGAAAAATTAAGTCTCTCTGTACCCAGATTATAAGGGCCAATGACCTTTCAAAGCCAGACGTTTACAAAGCAGAGATAATCTAGATATCAGTAGCTGGAATCTACATGTATATTATTTATACATGGCACAAAAATGGTACTTTTTTGTCCTTTTATAAAACACCATAGTTGAGTTATAATGCATGTACAAGATACAAAAGGTTACAAACAAAAGGTTTCCAGCATACTATATTGCCATCAGAATCCCATATCATGACAAGTGCTCCATATTTTCGTGTGTAATTTGTTTTTATCTCATTTTATTGCTATCATTCTCCAAGACCTAAATTTAGCTCTAAATATAATTTGGATCCACAGCTGTTCTTGTTTGACCCAGATCAAAATTTGGCCCCTTGTACCACTACTCTAATTGTTGTGGGTCTTATCAGTGGTTTTCTGAGAACTGATAAGAGAATCGGTTGGGAGTGCCTCCACAAAAACCTACATGTACATACTCCTTTATACAGCAGATGCACTTCAACTGTGCATTTCCGTACTTATTCCGAGATCCGAGCAGGGTAAAATGTGTGACATATTGTATGTATAACACTCACTTTGATTTATAAAAACAACTTCATCGTAAAACTTTAATCTGTACTACCCTTTTAAGTGCCTAAATTTGTTGATAGCGACAGCTATTTGGGTTACTAACAGTTTTGCGATCTTTCTTTGATAGAGACTTTTTTCATCTGTTTCTAGTATTTTTTTTCTGGATGTCTCTATGAGTTGGAATGAAGAATAAACTATGTAGGGTATCATATTCTTCTATAACCACAGTTTATTATCAGAAGATCTGAAATTTTTGTTTATTCTTCTGAGATAAAGTGATAGGTCTATATTAACAGAACATATTGCACTGCATAATCATGGCTTCTCCCCGTAGAGTTAGTATATTGGCTTTATTTGCTTCTGAAAGTTGGAATGAAAACGATCATGATTTTGTACGAGTTCAAGGGACAGTTATGCAGGTGGAGATACTTGTGCTGTATTTTCTGCCAAGAAACACTTGGTTTTAGTGCGAATGTCGTGCTGCTATTCTAAACAGTAAAATTTCGCACCGAACATTGCACTCCCTGACTTAGTGGGTATCCCTGTTGTTTTTGCCTTTTGATACCTATCTGCTTCTTCTCTTGAATTTTCAGATCTAAGAATAAATAAATGGAAATATTCCCCTGTGAATCATGGCTGCTTGTTTATAAACATCACTCTCAATTTTGGCAATATTGTTGTCATGTTATTGTTTTAAGGCCCCACTTCGAGAATATGTCACTCATTTTGAGACTTCACAGAGTGCTGGAGAAGGGCTTAAAATT
>JACSZP010008066.1:11777-22292 GCA_016161895.1 Pinna nobilis | reverse complement strand
ATTCTACATAATATGAATAATTACTCATGCGTATTTGTAAACAAATTTTGAGAACAAGGGAAGTAACTCTTACAGATAGCAAGGCTTGATCTGGTAGTCCGGACGATTCGTTAATCCAGACGAATCTCTCGGGAACGAAAGTGTCCGGACTAACGAGACATCACTGTACCTAAAATGACTTCGCTCATAAAGATTTTATTGTTGCATCATTAATGGTAGGAAAAGACTTGAGAGTGACACTCTTCGAAATATTGTTTATATTTTAACACAAGCGACCACAGACCAATTCTTGCTAAGTATCAGTTCTCTACAGTTCATTTTGTTTTACTCAGTGTTTTAGTATTTCTCTGAGATATTCTTTGTTTTATTTGCTAAAAAATAGGAATGAATTTTCTCCCCTTGTAATACCAAACAATTTCGTTGAAAGTAGATTTTGTATGCACATGTTTGCATATTTTATAGCAATTTAAATCAGTTAATGAGAATTGGATCGCCATGAGAATCAATACTTGACTTGAACTGGTGGGTGACCAGTATACTTTATGTATGATTATATTATATTTCAGATTTGGCCCTGCTGTACTATGTAACAGGAGAATATCCTAACTTCAGAGGCGCCTGGTTGGACAACACAACTTTTCTCAATGCCGGCCATTACTTTGACGAAATGACGTACTTCAAACTTGATGCTCACCAGGTAGTTGATTCATAATCAGAAAAATCCAGATCTGTGTTGTATTGTTTTACCTCATGTAAGTCTTTCAGTACTAACATGCTCAGAGGGGCTCCGCTGTTGCTTAGCATGTTTACTTTCTGATTGTGAGGTCATGGGTTCGAATCAGAGCAATGCCTTGGTTGGCCAACCCTAGCTGTGACGTTTAAAACCCTCACTGTTAGATGGCCACAGGTGTTGATCGTAGGCAAAATTTGTCACCCTTCACTGGCACACGGTGATGTCTGCATACAAATGAAAGATTCTTCAGTCGGACATTAAATGTCGATACAACCAACAAACAAACCTCATCATAAATTAAGTCTAATAATTTAATAACTATTTTCTCATGAATGACATATTTGTCAAGGCATCAATTAGGGCCTACGTAGCTTTATATTTCATGCTTTCCTTCATCATATCAAGTATTTCACTTTAATACTTTAACCTAATGGCTTTGAACTCAAACTTTGATGTTTCAAGAGTTGTTTGGTTAAGAGGTCCTGAAATGGGAATCTGTTGTGTAAAGTTTTCTGTTTAAAGGGGGGAAAGGGGGGGTGAATTTTGCCCAGTTGGGTCTACTTATGTTATCCTTGTTCCCTCTTTGTTTCCAGGTGTCAGAGACTACAAAAAAGAAAGGAAACGTGTTACCTGAGGAGCACAACGGACGAGGAGTTCAGGTGTTAAAAACATTTCCGTGTAATCCCAGAAATGACTTTGTTCACATTATTGATCCTCAAAGATGGACAACTGATGAGAATTTAAATGCCAATATGGATGTAGGTGACAGTGATTTAGAATCAATTTCAGTTGACAAAGTAGTCGACAGCGAGGACAGATTTTCTAACCAAAAAGATATGGAAGCCCCAGAGGAAATAGAGGAAACTGACAACACTAAGTTGTTCAAGACAACAGAAAACTTATCATTCACAGATTTCCGAGGATCGGACAGAAAAATAGCGCTTCTTTGTCATTCGTCTCGGCAGCTGAAGTATGAAGCGTGTATGGCGTTTTATTGTGTGTCGTCGAATTCTGTCGAGGAAGTATCTAAACCCTTTAAAACAATAGAATTTAAGGCCGGAATTATTGGAGTAACTCTTACTAATGATCACAGGTAAAAATTTTGACATGTATTTTTGAATGTGTGCTGTTGGTTTTGACGTCCCATTCCAGAATCTTTCACTTATATGGAGACGTCCTTGTATGCAAGTGAGGAGCTATAATTTTGGCCTATCATACATTCTTGACACTTATGGCCATTGAGTAGTGAGGGTTCTTTTACATACGGAAACCTACTATGACATGGGACCTTGGGTTCTACTATCTCATCAAAGGACAGGGGAAGCCAGCTGCTATGTGGCATGGATTCTAACCCACGGACTCTGTATCAGAAGGTGAACCACTGAGCCACATCAGTCCTTTATATATATAACATATGATGTAAAATGTTCTAACACCAGCATGACCTTGATTCCACCATCTCTGTCTTCAAGCATTTTGAAAGTGGGATATAAACAAATGTTGAAGATACCAAAAGGGCATTCAAAATTCCAAAATAGAACGAAATAACTACACCAAGACCTAGGAGACATCACTACAAACAGCAATCCACACAACACATAAATCCAATGGTAGAGTAATATGAATCCCACTGAAAACCAAGGGTGAGTTCAGGTGTAAGGGAATGGGAAGCACCCATTTGTGTTACCTATGTTGTGAATTTGGGAATAAGGGTAACCTGGTAATACTTGTAGTTGCAATTGAGAAAAGGACAGGATTAGGTGTACAGCAAAGGGAACATATCCTTCATCATCTGTAATGCGAATAAAACATTCTGTTTCAGGTACTTAGTATACAACTTAAGACAACTAGAAGATCAAGAAGAACAGCATTTCTTTGGTGGCCTGTATAACGTTGACATACAAGTGAGGATCTACGACCTGTACCAAGATTGTCATGTCACCACAGTTTATACAGGAGCAAAGGCTACCTCAAATACTCACCTGAGCTATATATTTCCAGACATAAGTTCAGATTTCGTTGCTGGGTAGGTTATACACAATTATGTATACTGCGGATGTGTTGAAATTCTAGGCCTCTGTGGCCAACTTTAACCAAAAGAATTGTTATATAAATCTATATATTATAAAAGGGGTGCATAAAGTTAGGGGAAACCTTTCATAATTACCCTGAAAGGCTTGTGGTGTTCACCATGAAAACATTAGTTCAAATTCTCCTTGTACCCCTCAGATTCAGTCACATTAGGCCCTAAGATCTTTAACATTATAGATTTTTTTCCAGGAGCAATTATCTTCACACACTAATATTGTGTAAAATATGAAACATAATTCTTAAAGTGACTCTTATTATGCAAGGGCATTTTGCAAAATTATTTGTCTCCTTACGCAGATATAAAGTAACCAGGTTAACTCAGATGAAGTAAACACCGAGGCCCCGTGTCACAGTAGGTGTTGGCACGTTAAAGAACCCTCCTGCTCTATGACTAGCAGTGCCGGGCATAGGCAAAATTTGTAGCCCTTCACCGGCACACGGTGACGTCTCCATATGAGTGAAATATTCCTGAGTGGGACGTTAAACAACAATTCCATACCATACCATCCCTCATATGAAAAGACTAGACTCTACAATGCTATGTATAAACGGCTGAAAGATTGCCAAATCGTTAAATGGAAAAAAATGCAAAAAAAAAAAAATCAATAAACAACAAATAGCCAATGCACCTTCACGTTCTTTCGTGTTTATTTCATGCATTTTTATCTTTTTTCATCAGTGGCAGTGAGTACAAGTTTGCTCATGTATGGGATCGTCACTACGCCTCTTACCTTCAAAGTCTCTCCCACAAGGCACTGGGACCACACGACAGCGGTGTCAACGCGGTGGCTTTTCATCCACAGGATCAAGAAACATTAATCACCGTAGCGGATGACAAGATAGTAAAAATCTGGAGGTCTAAAAATAAACTGAGAACTCTCCCAGTTCAACTTACAGCTAGACACAAAAAGAAGAAAAAGCATCAGGAAGGGGCACAGTCAAGGGGGGATAACTCTGACGACAGTGATATGGAGGAACTGGCACTAGATGTCGTTGATTCTTATCTGCCTATTGACCTAGATCACACAGACAGTGATAGTGATACTAAAGAAAATGCCAATAGCTTAGTTAAGTGCTGTTATAGACCTAAACACAGGAGGTAGTCCCCATCATTCCTGTGTTATTACTTACTACTGGGCTCTCTTCCAAAAATTTGTGTCTCTCCATGTTTTACATTAAAAACAAACATCACTTCTGGGGATACACTGCATATGACTAAACATGGGTAAAAATGGCTTAACATCAGATATGACTCTCTCACTGTGTGAAATGTACGTACCTTGACTGCTGCTATAGAGTGAAACGGATGGATTTTCCTTATAAGCTGGAGATGCTGACTCTTCTTGGTCACCTGATGTCACTTGTTCCTATTTCAGGGTTCACTTTCTTCATTATACAGATTTTCTTTGTTTTTTTACTCAGATTAATTTACCCTGATTATGTTTGTCCTTCAGGTTGATGAATATAGACCCTTTAACTATAGCTAGAGGTCTGTGACTTTGATTGGCAAAATGATACAGATACTGGCAAAGACATACATTTAGACATTGTTATAGTAACTGATTGTCTCTTGACGACATTTTCCGGAAATCTGTATCATTTTGTTAACCAGATTTACGAGTTCTCGCATACAGTGAGAGGGTCTTTTGAATGCGGAACATACATATTTTTTCCATCCAGATTACAGAAGTTGCCAGTTAATTCATATTGTCATAAAGAATTGATGTCTTACATTGTTTAACATCAAAAGCCATTTCTTCCCAGAATATTATGTCCATTGTGATGGACATGGACCTCGGACCTGTGCTATCTAGAGGCAAGAGACTAAGTGACTGAAAGTACAGTGCTCCAAACATTTATCTATTTAATTTTTCTGTTCTATGTTATATATGTATATATATATATATATCAAAGAATTTTACAAAATTCCCTTATTTTCAGCGTAATCTACAAGGTTTTCCTCACTGGTGATAGATTTTGAGGAGAAATATTTTTTGCTTGTTTTGTTAAGTTTTCAATATTAAACCACATTATTTATTTGCTTTTGTTTTAGCAATGCTATGAGTTAAAGGAGTCAGGTACATTGTATTGCTTCATAGAAATTACACGAAATATGAGTGGTTTATATTGAAATCTCTTCATTTGATTTCGTGAATTTATGGTTTAAGGATATTCCCCATTTGTCATTCACATTTGCCTTTTGAAAATGTGCATGAATACAAAATGTTGTTTTAGATAGTCTTTCAGGTATGACACTTGTATTATAGATGTTAGAGAAAACCACTGTGATAAGATATTAGAATTGTTGTGCCTATTACAAAAAGAAGTATGTTTTAAGTACTATATCCTATGTATGTTAGCATATAAAAGTGGGCCTGGCAGGGCTCAGTGGTTAATCAGCATGTTCACTGATGAATATTGATGTCTTGGTTTCAGAATTCACCCTGTACTGCAGCCAACTTTCCTTTCCTACAGGTTAGACAGTTATAACCAAGGTCCCATGTCACAGTAGGTGTTGGCATGTTAAAGAACCTGCCCTGCTTTATGGCCAGCAGTGCTGAGCAGAAGCAAAATTTATAGCCCTTCACCGGCTCACGGTGACGTCCCCATATGAGTGAAATATTCTTGAGTGGGACGTTTAACAACAATACCATACCATACATGTGTGGCTGTTGTAGACTAAACAGAATTTGTACAATTAGAATTAAACCATATATCCCTCCTATTAAAGTTCTATCTTTAGTGTGCTTTACTCAAAGATATACTGTATCCCCATTGACAGGTCAAATCCAATGAACTTATTTTAAAATTTCTCTTTTCTATCATGTACACATGTTGATGACTGTCCCTTTAATTCTCTAAGGTAGAAATACGATTGGTTATCGACAGAGGCCATATAATTTGACCTCTAAAATGGGTTTAATTAGATCTACAGGAATAGTACAGTGGAGATCAAATTTTTATTAGATTGACCACATATTTCAGATGTGCAAACACAATTAAAACGTTTTACAGCATGAGGCGATTTTGTTTTGAGTACAAATTGGTCATAACACAGAAACCTTATAGCCTGTCTGGATCTATGCTTTATTGGGTTGTTCTGAAACTAGTTTATGGAGAAATCGTGCAATGGGAATGATTAAAAATCTATTCTTGGAAATGTCAGTGATGTTGTAACTCTAAAGATTCTTGTAAAAGTATTAAGATATTGAAAAGTCTAAGTTTGATCAATATGTATTCGTAAAGTTTTATGTAGGTCATTGTGCTAAATCCTCTTTGTGATGACATCGGTAGAATACTTTCATGTTATGACTGTTGACTTTCTATTGAATTTTGCGTGAAGAAACTATAAATTAATCAAATACAGATTATTCTGTCTTATAAGATCGCCCAAGGGAAGGAGCAAAAAGGGTCACATGGCAGGTGGTCTTCTAATTCAGATGATTTATATAGGAAAAATCTCATTTGGAAACCGTGCATTTAGGTCACATAAGACAGGTTCTTCTTTAATTCAGTAGGTCTCTAGGCAGGTTAAACTGTAAATTGTGTATCAGTAGAAATGGAATATTGTTACAACGGACAAACATAGTTTGCTTTGAATTTCTTCAAGTTATGAATTTCTGGACTGTTTCATGTCTGTCTCATTTTTTCATTTTATATATTATTTATAATTTATATCCTTAGTATAATATTGACCTTTGAACTTACAGAAATACAGGTTTTAAACATTGCAATATCCTAGTTGTACCATCAGTTAATCAAAGTTACCGGTATACCAATTTCTGTGATTTTTTGACCAGACCTTTTCATTTTGGCGAAATGACCTGACAATGGGTTGGTAGTCCGTAAAGTGATGCCCCTATTTTGTTTTCTCCTTTTTTCATCGTAATCAGTACATTTATATACAAGTAGATAAGTTACAAGAAACTTTAGAATTTGGAAACGGTATATATTATTTTTTGTAATAATTGCAGTGTATTTATCATTTATACAATAATTTGTATAAAACTTTCATTGACTAAATTATGCAGAAATTGAAAAAAACCCCATTCAACACCCCTGATCATAATAGACTGGTCCAAGACAACAGAAAATTGCACTAAATTTTGATACTTGGTTTTGAAAGGTTTAATTGTCAAAAAAAAGAAGAAGAAATTGTTGTAAAATAAAATCATATTAGATCTCTTATTTAACACAACTGTGTCTAGCCTAAAATATAATTGGACAAAACTTTAAATAGGTTTTGTGGGATGAATGTAACAAGCCGCAAAACATACTTTCAAGTCACATTCTTCTTAAAATAGCGTTGCTTTAACTTCCTAATTGAAGTTTTGAATGCAGAGGAAACCTGCCTCAAGACCATCTCTTTTAGGAGAACACCTTGCGATAAAGACCATTAGATACTAGTCTGCATATAATTATTCTAGCCAATTTCATCCACAGTTAGGATACCACTTTGCTAATTAGACTAACATTAGCCAATCACATGGATGTTCTCAGTAGCAAAAATCCACTGTATTTGTTCATCGTTTTATTTCATTCTTATTTTGCTATATATACATGTTCACCTATGTGAGAAGCATATAATGCATCGTACACCCCTTATGCTTCAGTCACACAAGGCCGGATTTCAAATCGGTCCATACGGAATTAAAACCGTATCGACCTGGTTCCACCCGTATAGACCTGCATCATAACCCGTGTTAATTCCTGATGGACTCCGGGGCTACAATACGGCGGAGAAAAAAGAATTGGTCATGTTTAAATGTTTGCACGGATTATAATTCCATGTTGATATCCATATTGGTACGGTTCGGACCGCGTTGACCCGCGTCAACCCACAACGTAAAATACAACGACCCCTATCGACCGATACTTGCCCTTTTCATATCTCATTTGCCAATTTTTAAATCTGCTTACAAAAAACGCATCTAGCTTTTCTACTCTGCCAATTTGTATTTACCATCCGTTCTAGGACTAATCAGGCTCATTTTACCCGAAACAAATCGGTCGGGACCCTTCCATGTGTGACTGTAGCATTAGGTGTGGTGCAACTTTTTCATGATATACAGTGCTACGTTTTCTGTCTATTATTTTGTTAATCTGTACGCTCACACAGTCATCGCACTGACAAAACAATCTTGTTGCCCATTTTTTCACACTTGCCAATATTTGCACACCTGCAATTACATTTTGCCCTACACATACCTGAATCTACATAATGAAATTTTGTTTATTGCCCATGTGATCTCTTTCTTTGCCATATATATCTTTTTATTTTAAACTGTCGGTTTTGCTACAAGCTTATATAATTGTTTTCATTGTTTAGTTTCACCACATGAATCGCACAAAATGAACACTATACTAGAAATAAATAAATCCTTAATAAATAAAGAAAAGTCCTTTTCTTTTGATGTTTTGTTCGACTTCAGGATGATATTAAAATCATCTTCATATTCGCCCTTGATAGAACTTACAGTCATGTGACATAAGTATTCGTCACTTATAATATTTCCTTCTTCGTTTATATGAAATCAACAATTCTAAAATGCTTGTAAAATCCACGAATCATATCAGACCTTGATAAATATTTACTAATTTAAAGCAAGATAGTTGCTTATTCATAAAATATATTCATTTTTGAATTTGCGCGTTTAGTTACTTAAATGACACTCTTTTTCCCACAGATAAATGTTGCTACTTCCCCCGTTGTTCTTTAAGTCTTATGAAACATGACAAAACTTTGCTATAAAGTTTTATCCTCTTCAGAATCATTATTTTCTCAAAATAATCAGTGTATCCAAGTTTCAAAAAGCTAAAAAAAAATATGAATTCTATTTCCTTCATGAAAAAATAAGAAATAAAAGATTTTGCTGAAATTATGAGATTTTGTATGCATTTACAAAGGGTTGGTTTTATATAAAACCAACAAGAAAATAATGTAAGTGACGAAACAAAAACTTATGTCACAGGACTGTACTAAGAATCATTTGCCACTATTGTTATCGTATTTGTTGTTCATATTTATTGTAGGGCCGCCGTGGCCTAGTAGTTTACGAGTTCTACCTTTTGGATATGGGTTTGAATCCAGCCATACTGCCGTTGACTGTCAGTGTCTTTTGTATGAGAATTAATAAACGAAGGTCCCACGTCACAGTAGGTGTTCGCGCGTGAAATAACCAAAGGGATGAATGGGTTAAACAGACACGGTCTTCTAGTCTTGAGCAGATTTGGGAATGTCTCTGAACAGGATCCAAGAAGTTTCTGAAATTTAGTGTATCGCCTTTAATTGCTGGCACGTAAAAAAAAACCTTCGCTGCTAAATGTCTAAATATGTGCTGAGCAAAGGCAAAACTTGTCGCCCTTCACTGGTACACGGTGATATCTCCATAAAAGTGAAAGATTCTTGAGTGGGACGGTAAACAACAATATAGCCGACTACTGTAAATCCAGTTTTATTCGCGAGAATTTTATTTTCGCGTAATTACGCGAGAGCATTTACTTGCCAAAATAAAGTTCTCGCTAAATATACTGACGTGCTATTAACATGCATCAAACAACACAAACTTTTATTTTAAATGCACGCTCGCGAAAATATAGTATCGCGAATAATTGCATGACCATCGATTCGCTAAAATAAAGTTCTGCGAAAATTTCTTAATTTACAGTAACCAACATTATAAAGCGGACAGAATAATGTGATTGTTGAAGTGTACATTGTCATTGTCATAACATTCGACTTCCTTTATCATTGTTTATTAAACATTTATGGTAAAAACAGATTCGGCTTAATCGCTTGTACATCCTTTTCACCACTGAAGAATACGGAAATGACTGAAACACAAAGAATTTCGATAACCACAGTTTGATAATACGGCAACTGCAAATGGATGGGGAATTTATTTTATCGGATGATTGTTATCAAATTTCCACATTTCATGATCAATAAATTATATATATGATTCTTTAAATATGATTTTATTATTGAAATATGAAACCGTCATCTCCTGTCATTAGTTAGGGTTTTTGTAATAATCAACCGACGTTTTCTGCAAATGAATTCCGTCCCATTAATTTCCAGAGAGATTTCTACTGTTGTCCTTAACAATATTAATTGATAAATATGGTAGTTGGCAATATGTTCGATTCGATTTATTCTGAAGTAATATTTCCATTGTTGACTTGAAATTAATGACCCACATTCTTTAATTCTAGAATGTCTTTTGATAATATTTTACGATGTATATGATGCTCTAATTGTTAGTATTTTTCATTTACAGTCTACTAAGAGACTGTCTAACGGAAGATGTAGATGTGATAAAAAGTTGAAGTAGAATATGCCAAAGGGGCAATCAATAATTAAAAAATCCAGAAGCAGACGAATCCATGGCAAAATAAAAAAGAGACAACACAAACAGCTAACAACACGAACCCCACCAAATACCAGGTGCTCCGGAAGGATAAGCAACTCCTGTTCCGCGTATCAACGATCGGCACCCGTCGTTTAACATATGACAGATAGTCTAACAATTCATGTGATTTATATGGGCAAAATCACTTGGGGAAGCATATACGTAGGTCACATAAGGCAGGTACCTCTTTAATTCAGTAATCATTGAGTTAGGTTAGACTGTATAGAGAAATACGACTTAATGATCTTTTGTTGCAAGGAATTAAAGGAAACTTTTATA
>JACSZP010008066.1:0-11670 GCA_016161895.1 Pinna nobilis | reverse complement strand
GCCTCATTAATCCGGACGCCAATAATCGGGATGCTTCACCTTCCGGACGACATTTCCAGGGAACAACATTTTCAATTTGCCTTGCATATTATGATATGTATGTTTCATTAATCCGGACGCTTCAATAAACCGGACAGTTTGCCTTTTGCTTGGGAACAAAAGTGTCCGGATTAATGAGGCTCCACTGTAGTTTTACCTGAGACTATTTGGAACTAACCCGGAAAAATGGCATCCACAGGGAAAAACAGCTTTTAAAAAGTGAACCACGTTATCGTTATTTCTGAGAGAGTAAAAAAGGAATCTTTTTCAAAATGTGTGTGTAGGTTCTGCTTAGGGGTTTGGTTTTGCATGACACATTTTCAGACTGATCAGAAAAATATGAGAGACCAAAAAGAGAAACAACAATTTGAAGCATTTGGAGCAAAATATCTCAGAAACTTGTGGATTTTCAAAGATGGTAACGTTACAAATTTGAAGAGATTGATGAGTTCTGCCATCAAGAAACGTTTCATGGCTATCGAGTTAAAATGTGAGATAGCATATTTAGAGAAATCAGAAGCTATTGGATTTTAAAAAAAAGGTTATGCTTGCATATTTGTAGAGAATGAATGATGATTAAAATAAGTAATAAAAAGTACTGAAGAACTGTGTACCTGTACAACAGTATTTTTTCCATATTTGTATATAAAAGTAAGAATTTAGAAGGGTCAGAGAAGATCAATATTTATTTTTAATTATAAGTGTTAAATGCATATGTAGATTGCTGTTTGTGGTGTTTTCTCTTTCATTTGGCCATGGTATTGTCTGTAATGGATTTTTGAATTTGGAATGCCCCCTTTTTTGTCTTCTAGTTGAAATAGAAGAAATAAGATAATATATAGGAATTATGTACCAGTATGTTTGGATATAGTCGGGTATCTGAGAGAAAGAATTGATAAGATCGGTCTGTAATAGAACTCAGAAACATTATACCATTGTTGGCGTCAAGATCCTTCTGGGATCTGCTGGTGTTATTTTTTTTTACATTTGTATGACATGTTACAGTGTTTGACGCAGTCAAATGTTGCGTAACATCAATTGAATTACAGATAATTACGAAACATATGTGACACAACTCGCGCCGTTCGTTGAACAGGAACTGCTCAACCTTCCGGAGCACCTGAACCCACCCCCGATTTTTCGTGGGGATCGTGTAATTCTATGTTTGGCGTTGTACGTCTTTTTGTTCGGATGCTGTTTTTGCATCACCTCGTTTTGTTTTGACCATAATGTTGATGTTTAAGTTTTGAATACCCTTTAGTATCTTAAAATATATCCTCTTCTTGTAATATATATGCAGAAATTGTAATTTATATGCAGAAATTAATGCTTTGCATTTAGTAGATTGTGTATCAGCACAGAGTAACAGTAACAAAGCCGACATCTTTTTTTTGTACATTATACAACAATGATAAATTGACCATTCTTCCGAGAAGGCAAATTTTGTCATATTGATTTAAGGTAAATGAAGATTAACTTATTCCTTTTTTTTATTTTTATTACAGTCAACATTTTTATTAAGACATCTGTTCTTGAAACGGAAGTCAGTAGATAATGAAGATTCATGGTTTATCGCACGCTGTGCACGCGTAAACAAGTCAACGGTTTTGCTTGCGTAACAAAACATTTGCGTGACTAGGATTGATTTGCCTTCTAACTGGAAACCTTTTGCCAGGTTGTCTATTGTTGCTTGCAAAAGCAATGAGTATGAATGATATTATCTGTATCCGTAAAAAATCGTATTTTCCGTCAAGAATGAATCTGTTATCACGTATTTGTGACTTATTCCCCGGGGACTACCTTTCCAGAGCACCTTAACTCACCCCCGGTTTTGTGGGGTTCGTGTCACTCTCTTTTTTGGTTTTGCTCGTCTTGTTGTGTGCAATGCTGTTTGTGTACGTTATTGTCCATTTTTTGTCATGGTTTTGCCTGGCTTTCGATTTCTGAACTTTGATTATCCCCGAAGTATCTTCATATATAACCTTTTTTTATTAGTCAAAGCACAAAATGTTAGACATACAACAACCGGGAATAGAACCCTGGATCTTTCGTTCAAGACGAACAATCAGTTTAACACGCTTTAGATAAAAACGCGTGCTTTTCCATGGGAAGCCAAACTGAAAAGATTTGAAGGAATGTACAGTCTAACCTGTTTCAAGAGATCATCCAAGGGAACGAGCAAAAAGGGTAACATTTGACAGGTGGTCTCTTACTTCAGGTGATTTATATAGGAAAAAGCTAATTTGGGAACCATACATTCAGGTCACATAAGACAGGTAGTCCTTTAATTCAGTGGGTCACTGACTCAGGCTAGACTGTATAGTGAGTGTTCTTTGACGTGTCGACATCTACCGTGACAAGGGATCTCAATTTCTATTGTCTCATCTGAAGTACTGTAAATTGACTGCAAAATGCTATTAAGTCATTGACATATATGAAATACATATGTGTCTGAAAAAGGCAATGTGGAATAATTAAAGTACCGATAAGTATTACAATTCGTCTATGTAAAAAGTCCAACTGGAAAAGACAAGTCTGACAGCTACCAGCTGAGACAAATCGATAATTCGGTTCTCTCCTTTATAACTATTATTTATTACGCAGTCAATTACTTCAATTTCCCCAAATAATTACATTTTCTGAAAGATTCAGCAAGTTTATTCATTTTATCACACAATTTTTCATTTTGAAAAGTTTCAAGTGAATAAGAATATATGATTATGCAACAAATTGATTTAAAGAAATGCTTGCGCCGCCTTGGCGTAGTTGTTAGCGTGTTTGTTTCAGATCAAAAGGTCCGGGATTCAAACCATAGCCACACTAGTACTGGATGTCCCTGTCTTTCGGATGAGACGGTAAAATCGAATGCTCCTGCCATAGCAGGCGTAAAAACACTCCCCGATCTATGGCTATAATTGTCTAGCAAAGGCAAAATTTGTCGCCTTTCAGCACCACACGGTGACTTCTCCATGTAAGTGAAAGATTCTTCAATGGGACGTTAAGCAACAATACAGTACATTTAAGGAATTTTAAAACACCCCTGACGAGTATCAATTCCGGTTGTTCCACGATAAGACTTTAAATTAGGTTTCATTGGTGGTAATAAATGTCAAGAATTTGAATAATTCTCCGATTTTCTCGCAGCATTTGATGATCAAAGCAATTTAAATACAAAATGAAATTAGAGTAAATCAGAGAAGGATCAGGAAATCAGAGATCCAAAAATTCGAATCTGACAAGACGTGGTATTGGAAACCACATGTATCTGCAGAGCCTCAAATTCTGATAAAATAATTAGTAATAAGTATGTAGCAGAGATACTGGTAAATATGTGATGTTTGTTGAAATATCACAATAGATAAATGAAATCAATGTATCTAAACGCCATTTGTTAAACAATAGATCAGTCATTTCATGACTTAGGTGGTCATAGGATCCGTAACCCCAGGACCGATTATCCGAAGTCAAAAGGATGAAAGTGCAGAGGGGACAACTTTTATGTGATTGATTCAAATCGAATGGCTTTTGTCAAATCCCAAGGTACGTATTTGGTATTTTCCTGCTGGTCACAATTAAGACGTAGGCGCCTGATCTGCACTCCGAAGCCATTCATCAGAGGGCATAAATGTTTCCTACGCATTGACTTCTTCCTCGTGAAGCAGATTAATTATCGTGTTTTATGTAACTTTCAGCAGTATTTCAGCTTCATTATGGCTACATCGATCTGTTGCAGGTTTCTCAATTTGATGGGAACTGGTCAGAAGCTTTATATCCATGTGGTATGTTTTCAATGTCTGGACGTAGCTGAATAGACCAGAACATTAAATTGTGTTGTACATGTATAACATATAGATACTTCAGCATTCAAGATACCTTCTGTCCCGATCAAGTGACCATTGGTTCATTGTGCACAGATCCTCATATTGAAAGTTAATCAGAGTGAAACTCACCTGTACTGAACAATGATATATTGAATTCCCTTTACATTTATGAGATCTAAATTCTAAAATTGATTACTTTATTACAATTCTAATCCAATTTATTTTGAAAAACCAATTTATTTAAAAGAAAAAATTTATTCCTCTTCGGTTCAACTACAAGTATATCTAGGTCCAACTGCATTTGTTTGTATCTACCAAAGAACCACCACAACCTATAAATAATAAATATTCTGCCCACATAATACATTAGTGACTGGAATTACATATAATGTATACAGAAAAAATCCCAGCGATAATACTGTAATAATGTTCATACTCATATTTTTATCACATTTAAGTGTCTGTCACATCGGATCAATAAATTATTCAGCACACGAGTAGAAATGAAAATCATTTAAAAAAAACACATGTACAGTCAATAAATTTATTTTTCATTTTCATATTATTTTAAAGATATATGGTGTACATATTACAAATCCTACGCCTTTTGTTTTAATTTCACATTTTGATTGGTTAGATCTAGAGCACATGACATTTACAACCGAATTTAACATTTTAACGAACTCGTAGAGTTTCCGTGGAACATTTTCCACGGGTGTGACAAGTCAACACGGGACACCTGCGTCTTCCGGACACCTGGTCCCATCCCATGAGGGATTTGCAATTGTTTTCTACATTGAGACCGTAATTATTTCTGAACTTGTCGTGTTTGTCACTTCGATTTTACGAGCATCCCTTGTACTTCTGCAATTCACTATTACTTCAAGGTGATAAATCAAGTCATATTGCAAAGCACACTTTTTTTAAGGAATCTTTCATTTATTGGGCCAATCCAATACCTAAATTATCCCGTTACATCCGATGGGTGGGGTTAACGATGATATCGTGACTCGATCCATCTAACTTCCGGTCTCCAGTCGAGCAACCCACCGTCACCCTCGCAACAAGTTTGGTTAAAACAATTGTGTGAAATTATAGATGTGTTATTAATATCAACTATCAATAATGTAGAAATAAATTAAAGTGTTCTTCAAATGGAAAATATCAAGTAGTTAAAGTGACTTTGGTATCAATTAAAAAATCAATACTTTGCAAAAGCGCTTTAAAGACATCGCAAATATTAGAAACTCGCAAAATATTTCTTCTTTATAAAGATAATAAGAGAATGAATAGCACATCTCCAGCAAATTTTTAAATCATCTTTGAGATTCGCCATGTAAGCATACGATTCCCAACAGTAGAGAGTTGTAATATAACTACATGTATACCAAAGAATTATTCACATATCTGTTGCAGCGGATATATAGCTCGTGTGCCGCCACACCCTAGAATTGTTAGAAGTCAGAGTGAGTTGTCTTCCCGGTTTGATTTGATGCTTATCCACACAACATCCACACATTATATGCCGGAAGCAGTCACGGAAATTTTGACTAAAAATAGAATACAGAACAGGATTAGCAGCGGAATTAATGTTGGCGATGATCATAACGAAGACTTGATAAAAGAAGTTCTCGTGGAAAGTTGTGGGTGAAATGGTGTTACATATTAAAAGTACTTGGTGCGGCGAATAACTGATAAAATACACAATAACACTTAGCATCAACATTTTCACAACACCACGTCTTGCTTGGAGCGCTTCCGAAAATCTCTCTAGAGAGGACCCGTTTATTTGACGTACCGTGACTCTTCGGTGTAGCCGGTCTGAACCAATAAATAGGTGTTTGGTAACAAATGCATATAACGTCAGCTGTACCAACAGCGGAAGAAAGTAAAATAGAAATGATTCCACATATTTAAATATTTTGAAGTAGAAGAAATGGTTTTCCGGGAAAATGATCATACAGTAGACGATTGGAATCTTGGGATGTCCTTGCATGACGTCATTGAATAACAAAGTCGGAAGTCCTGCCAGCCATGCGCACGGCCATATGCACCCTAAGACGACCACGATTCGTCGCTTGTTACAAACGATGTGGGCTTTGATTGGATGAATGATTGCTATATACCTGCAAGTAAAAAGGAAATAGAAAAAGTTGAATTTATTAAGTTGTTTGAAATATTGTTCCATAATTATGGTTACATCCATAGTTGATACAAACACTGGCAAGTCTAACATGGAACTTGATTTTGATATAGTGTTCATTTTAAGCTATTAGGGTTTACATTTAAATCTAGATAAGTACGGTTTATGGTTGTCTCTGGTTTTCATTGATTAATGAAAATGCCTAGCGATAAAGTTCGAGGGAAATAAGGGAACCACTGTGGCCAAGTGCAGTGTGTTCGCCTTCTGATCACGAGGTCGTGGATTCGAATCCCAGCCACGCTACGGTTGGTTGTCACTGTCGTTCGGACTAGACAGTAAAACCGAAATCACGTGTCACAGTAGGTGACGTCAAATTAAAGAACCCTCCCTACTGTACGGCCGTCTATCGAGCATACTCAAAATTTGCTCACATCACCAGCAAACGATGACGTCTCCATATGATTGAAATATTCTTGAGACATTAAACAGCAATGTAGCCAATAAAATCAACACGCATTAGGAAATACACATATAGGGGATTTTGGTTTTGATATTGTTTAATTTCAGCTACATATATTAGGGTTTACATTAACATTTAAGTAAGTACGTATTAATGAAACAGCCTAGTGATTGTAAAAAAAAAAAAATAAAAAAATGAAAAAAAAACCAAAAACACCGCCAACTACACAAAATTAAATGTTCTACATACTCCTACTTGAAGTAGATAAAGTTAAAGCAGCGAAGAAGCTTAAGAAGTAACACATACATCAAACTCAAAGGAAATGAATTCATAAGCTCCACTTTATTGGCCCCACTTTATCAAGATTGACGCAAAAAATCCTGGATTATTTAACTAGATGGCATTTGTTTTATTCAAGGTAATTCATTTTGTACAGGATATTAAAACCATTCAACAAGATCACCCGCCTATTGAAATAAAATTGAAGTAATCCGTCAAAATTGATTTCCATGTTACAATTCTTACACATGAAGTCATCTGCAGTTTTCAACTTTCAAATGAACATGAAATGTGGGAGGCATACACGTGTTATAAGACTATATCAATGGAAACTATAAAAAAGAAACTTCAAGAATGATTCGTACAAACAAAACAAAACAACGGAATAATGTGTGTCAAGTCTGTGCTAACATATCTAATTCATCGTGACCTTGTGTCTGATGAGTGTTCAAAAAGTCGGTCGGAAAATCAACGCACCTTGAAATTGCATTGAAAATGTTGAACAGTTGATTGTGTTTGAAGAATCAGGTTTTATCATCTGTGTATCTGATCCACATTTGTTTCACATAGGGACGTTTTATTGCAATGTTTATCTTATTACATCAGTATTTGGTATTTGATCGCTAGGACAATCAAATATTTATTCATTGTTTTACAAGAAAACACATGTTTAAAATAGGGTGTGCCTATGAATTTAATTGTGTCCTCAACTTGCCAGATAAGTCCGAATCTACTTTTCAAAATAAGCATTTTTTTGCGTTTAGATTTAATAATGTTATAGACCCAACACATTACTAAAACACTAGTTATTCATGTTGTTTGTCACATTTTCTTTGCAATTTTTAAGTTGTTTTGAGACGGCCACTTTTTATTGGATGAGGAGAGAACATGTCTACTGTGACAAGTCATTGCGGTCAGTTTTTACTAGCGTAGAAGAGATTTTGGTTAAATTGATATGTTTTGGCGGCCAGTTTTCAGTGGCAAACGGAGAACTCGGCTACATGGCGTTTAGTAATTCAAAAGTAAACTATCAACTCTCTCACAAAATAATTGTCTTAAACTCCAACTGCACCATGACAAGCGCCCGCAAGAGAGGAGTGTGTAAAGCGTGGTCCTGTGTTGTTATTCGGCGAATGTGGTTCTCGCCTTGTTTACAAAATGTAAACGGGCAACTTTAAGTGCATAATTGGGATTTTGATATCGGCCTGATTTGCAATAGCAGAACTATTAAACAGAGGCCACCCTTTTCTGATAATGTCTTTAAATATGAAATATCTAAGGAAATAAAACAAATTGTTGCTCGCCTCTTCATCGTTCACCCTTCTCTTACAATAAACAAAATGTTGAAAATTATATCATTTTAGTTCCGTTGCTCGATATTACTTAAAATCGTGGAGAGGGTCGGTTGCCAAGCGGTTAGCGTGTTCTGATTCTGAACGTGAGGTCGTTGGTTCGAGGTCGCGCGACGCTGTGGTTGGCTGTCATTGTCCATCGGATGAGACAGTATAAACCGATGTCCCGTGTCACAGTAAGCCAAAGGACCCTCCATAGGCCAATTGTTTTAGCCTTTCACCAGCCAATGAGGAAGTCACCATATCAGTTAATTGTATGATTTATGAGTGGGACGTTAAATAACAATGCAGCCTTCCAACCGAATTAAAGTTTCGTATAACAATTGATTATATTTGTATGGCCCCGTGAACAGATAAGTTATCCTGTCACAATCACAGATCCAGAATCGCTAGAACATCTGGCATATAAAACTCCAATAACATTTCATGTCGGTATTACATAAAATTCCTCAAAAATATTTTGTGTATTTGGTTTCTAAGTCACGTAAAGAATTTTATCAATTCCATTTATAAATCGCCATAAGGAGAGATTAGACTCCCTTTGAAAATACAACTTAAGAGCAAAATTCATAAAAGAGGTTTATCAAGGGTTTATAGAGTTTTGCGTTGGATGATTTATTTTCAAGGCAACTTCTCCTAAAAACGTAATATTTATCAAATCGAAGTTCTCAAAAATAAAAAAATAAAACACTTGGTTTACAATAATGATTAAACAGTACGAAACGATAAAGTCGTGAGCTTTTACTGAGGTTTTATTTTGACGAATTTCTAGCTTTGCATTAATTCGCTATAGCATTCCAAAAAAGCTTACCTTAGTTGAATAATTCAAATTAAATCGATTTTGAACACCTGGTGTCATCACCTATGGGCTTTTGCAATTGTTTTCCATATTAAGATTGTTATGATCTTTAATCATTCCCAACATTTCTTGCTTATCAGGACATACATTTTCGAAAACGGTGCGTACTTGTTCAAATTTATTTTAGAACTTCTCCACTGCCAAATTAATTCGTAAAATGACATGAGGAAAAAAGAGAATTGACAGTGAAAGAAAAGGAGAGGGATAGGTGCATTTTACTATAATGTCTACCATTAGAACCCAGCTGTTCATCTTCTTGGTAGATTCTGATACTCTCTGTAATGCAACCAAGCTACTGATAATGAATGTCGCTTTAATATATAACACTTTCCTATTATATATTTCTAAACAATTCAATTGTGAATCAAATTGCACATTTTGTTTTGGAAAAAAATCCGAGCTTTTAGGCTCGATCACAACATGTATATTTGCTCAAGGTTCAGTTATTACTAAAAATTAACCGACAATTAAACAACGTTGCCCAGATTATGTCCGCCTCCGAATAACACGGAATCCCGGTGTTATAGATGATGAGGAATATGTACCTCTTACCGTATTATCCTCTGTTTTCGTTAACGACTTTTATCGGATTATATTTACTCACGAATTCGAACAAACACCGTGCCACAACGGATGCCGCTTGTGAATTAGGACTTGCTTACTCTTCCGGATCACCTGTTCTTACCCCGGTTTTTAGTGGGTTTCTTCTTATCTATTTATTCATTTTATATGTTGTATGGATTACTTTCTGTAGTATTTTCCTTTTGTTCTCGCCATGGTGTTGTCTGTTGTTCAATTTTTGTATTCTGAATGCCCTCTTAGTATCTCTTTCTTTCTTTAACCCTAGCTGTTACTTTGATCCTCAGTCATGGCCTGTTTTAGCGTACTCTACCAGTCATTTGTCACACTATTGCACTCAGATTTTCATGTTACCTTTTTTCTCCGTAAAATGATTTTGATGCCTAGTTTTCCTGACTTTGGATTTATATTTGATATCACGTATAAGTAGTTAGTGTCGTAACCTTGGGCACCACGTGTTTCGAGATAATCGGATCATTATCTTAAGAAAAACAACAAAGATTGCTCTAACAGAATTGAAGTATTTACTGAGCAAAGCACTTCAAATGTTACTTTTACATCATAATACATAATTATATCCATTTTTTATTTTTAGATCAAGGTTAAATATCTCAGCTTATCTAAGTGAGTTCAATTACCTACAATTGTAATCGCCAAAAGTTTTTTCTAGCCATTAAGACAAAGAAGAGGTAGGAATTTACGAAAACGTTGCTATGCAGTCCTTTGATATATAAAGGTGTGATTGAAACAATTCAGAATAATGCTATACGTGAGTATATTCTAGCTCACCAAGTCTGAATTTACTCAGGTGAAAATGTTATGTGTGTAAGATTTACAGTTAAAAATAAAAATCTATAATTCCGTTCTCAATGTTCTTATATACATTCATCATTACCATTATCATCATCATCATCATCATCATTAATATCATCATGTACGAGTGATCTCATTGTAAATATTCAACAAAAGAGAAAATGGCGGAGAAAAATAAAAAAGGGCGATAAAGAAAGAAAAGAAAAGTTATGTGATTGAAATTTGGTATTTGGTTATGTGATAGAAATTGATCATTGCATGGTCGTTATTATTATCATCATCATCATCATCATCAGCTTCATCATCATCATCTACATCATCATCATGTACGAGTGATTTCATGGTATATATTCATCAAAAGAGAAAGTGGTTGAGAAAACAAAAAAGGGACATAAAGAAAGAAAAGAAAAGTTATGTGATAGAAATGTGGTAGTATGGGCTCTTAGTAATAAACACAATTCTCTTGACAGAATGTAGCTATTTTAGGATCAATTTTCAGAAATATCTGGTTGCTCTCTCTTTTACCACAAACGAATTATTCATGTCTCCTTCAGAATGATAAAATCGTATTGACTTCCTCATCTAATGATTTTCAGGATATTTCTTCCACAATAAATTATAACAGATAACATTGATTCGGTATTTCCCATGTATTTTGGGAAGTGAATCGATCTTCGGGTGATTTTGCCAGGTCAACGTTTCACTCTTCTATTGTGATATATCTCCTACTGTCAGACCCCTCGCACCGAGAACACGGCCTCTGTCTCCACATCGTTATAGATAAGGATACAGCAACAATTATTTGCCAATTCTAAAGTACTATCTTTCATTTCCTATCTCTTTAAAATTGTCTTCAGCAACTTAATGTAAACGGTCGTTTTTAAAGATTAGATCGAGTAACAATAGGAGAATTGAAAGTAATTAGTAAAAAAAGAAGCAATTCAGCAAATAGAGCATTACATCTTTGCGTGGGAGATGGAAATATTGGGTCAATTTGTTGTATTTAAAACTCGGCGGGAAACTAGATTAACAGAAACACTTATAAAATCATGAAATGTAAAATGGAAAAAAAACTGTTTTATCATGATCTATCAAACAGATAAATCTTTTGTATGCGTCATTGATTGAAAAATTATAGAAGGGCCCTAATGAATTTTAAACTATGCAATACTTTGTGTGTACAGGCATGGATTAAGGAAAGAAAGAAAGATTTAAAAAATGCTTGATTATAAATGAGTTTCCATCAATTTCTCGGCATAAGAAGAGAAACGGTGATAGGATTTGTATTATCGAAGTAACCCCCTCTCTCTCCTCTCTGTATATAT
>JACSZP010008062.1:0-23767 GCA_016161895.1 Pinna nobilis | reverse complement strand
TCACAGGAGATACTGTCAAATACGGCACAAACTACAACCTCCAGACAGGTATAGTCTATATACATTGTATATAGTCTACAAGACGGACAGATATACACCTGCGTCCCCAGGCAAATCACCCGGATTATTGAAGCGTCCGGATTACTGAACCATACTTTTCACATGCCGAAATTTTATACATCATAGAGTCTATATAAATGTAGATATCATAGGAGATACTGTTAAATAGCTATTGCTTATAAGATTTTCAGTTCAACAGTACATATCAGATCTATTATTCCAGACAGATTTATTATTTATTACCATAATATGTCCAATACTCGCATTTCTTTCAAGTTTAATGTGTGATTGGTTTATTAGATCACATGATTGTACATGCACATGACAGAGCAATCTAAGTGTTTAAGTCCTGTCATAAGCCTAGCATCTTTATCACTGAGTTTAATATTTCTGCAGTATTTTCCCTTGGTATGATACAGAACAATATAAAGACCTGTCTTATAGAAGCCATATAAACTACCCCCCCCCCCCCCCCAAAAAAAAAATATGAATCAATTTAGACAATTTCAGCATGATATTCATGCCAATAACAAAACTGTTCAAGCTTCCTCTGATCATATAACATGAATGCAACATTGAATATAAGATCAAGATAATAAACTGGTATAAGTGCAAAAATGGATATTTTACAAATGTGTTTATTTAACTCTGTAAGTAACCAACATAATATATATTATTACAGGAGTACAGATTTATGAAGGAGAGTCAGTCTGTTCCAGCTTCTGTAAACTATAACATGAACATTACTTCTGATAGAGACTCCAACATATCAGGTACATAATGCAAGTGTAATTCAATATTCATCTGTTTTACATTGGACCAGTATTTTTTCTCATCTTAGTTGTAGTCACAGCGATGAGCATCTGTTTGTTGTCCATAAACTTTTCACATTTTTAGGTCACCTGAGCCAAAGGTTTATGGTGACCTACATGTATTACAATAATGTTTTGTCTGTCTCTGTCTGTCATTAATTTTTCACATTTTCAACTTCTTCTCAAACTTGGTAGAAAGTAACCTCATATGAAGCCGCATAAAGTTCGCAATTTAAAAGAGGCCAGCTTCCTTAGGGGCTCTAAAAGGGGCAAAAGAGTGATAGAATTTGGTACATTATTAAAAATCTTCTTATAAAGATTTCTTTCAAATTCAGGTTAAATTGAAATTAATTGTTAAGTAATTATCTACAAAGTTTGCAAATAAAAATCAAATCCTTCCATAAATGTGCCACAAGGGGATACTTTTAAGTGACATTGGGTATTGTTTTATGGAATTTGTTAATTAAATCAAAAATATCTCAGAAACTATTGGTTTTTAATATAGAGTTACTGTTGCATAATTGTAGACAGCAGTGAGTTCTACCATCCTATGAATTTTCAAGGTCATGGAATCAAAGGTCAAGTTCACAGAGCATTTTGAGATTTCAAAATATCAGTAAAAGCAAAATATATCAGAAACTATTGGATTTTCAATATATGGTTACATTACATAATTGTAGAGAGCAATGAGTTTTACAGTCATGGAGAGTTTCAAGGTCATGGGGTCAAAGATTAAGGTCACAGAGCAATTTGAAATTTTCGAAGCCAAATATCTCAGAAACTTGGAATTCTAATGTATGGTCACTTGCATACAAAAAATGTATGTACCCAGCAGTAAGTTCTACCATCAAAGAAAATTTCAAGGTCATGGGGGGTAAAGTTCAAGGTCACACAGCAATTTTGAAATTTCAAAGCCAAATATCTCAGAAACTATTGGATTTTCAATACATGTATATGGTTACTATTGCATGATTGTACAGAGGGATAAGTTCTACCATCAAGGTCATGGTTCCATCTTTTTTCGTGTTGGTCCTATTTCAAATTTTATTTGGCTGGAACTACTTTATTTAAAAGCTGTCTAATATCTATGTTTTAGTAAAGAGGATAAAGTTCATTATGGCTCCTGATTGACATATTTTATCTGTAACCATGTTTGCTCAGGTGACTGTTGGGCCCAATGTGTCTTTTGTTATTTTTTCTTCAGAACCACTGCAGACATTTTTATGAAACTTTGAAGCCTTGAAGTGCTCATTGTCCAGATGTGTTGTTGATATTGAGCCCCTGGAGCCAGCAGTAGTATCCCCATTAACAACATGACTAAAGATGATCAGCATTTTATTTGTTGGTCATGTATATATTTTTTGACTAGACCTTTCACTTTGCTGATAATAATAACACTTTATTTCATTTTAAAACACGGCTGGTCTTCTGACTTATCCAAGCACAGTAGAGTTGGTCTATAGCGGAGCGACTTAAAGCAAATTCAGTGCTATAACAAAAAGGAATAAAATCCAGAAATGAATTACTATTTATCTATATATGTAGTAAATCCTGATGCTTAAAAGGAAGGATGCCTATAATGAATTCAAAAGCCAATCCCCTTTGACTTTGTTATACTACTCCACTAAATATGATTTCATCTGCTTACAGAGATTTCATATTTGGCTTCACAAAACCCTCATTGCACATCAATCAATTATCAATGTTTGCCAATTAGGCAATGACGACATTATAGAATTTACAAAGATTACAGCCTAGATAAATATGTGAAAGGTTGCACAATACCGATACACATGTACATATACATGACATTGTGCAATCTTTGATATATTTATTTATGTACATGTATGGTATGCGATGTCAATAAGGGTTGTTATTGGTTGTAAGATTTGTTTATGTAGGTCTACTTGATTACACAGCAGTCATCCTCCATGATGTAGCATCGTAATGGATGACATAATTGGTAAACATTGATTAAAATTTGTCCTCGATTTACATGACAAAGGTCAAGGGGCCCATAATTTGTGAGTCTAGTTTGTTATTTGGGGTGTTTTTTGTGTGTGTGTGTATTTTTTTTACATGTATGAGGATAGATATAAAATTATTGCCTTGTTCAGATGGAACCATACTCCCATAGTGTTGTCAGGAGAGGCAAGGTCCCCTGCAGTGCCTTCACATTGGGGTCTATATACAACATATTGCAGAGGTCTAATTCTGGTCAATGATGAAGTTGCCTATTGCATCTAAGTAGGTGTTTATTAACTTTCAAGGTACAACCATTAGGTTAGTTGTAATTGGTATTTACAGTGCTGGACACTTTGTTCATGTCATGATTAGTCTGATGTCTAGAATTGTTCTCTTCACAGGAATAGAAAACCCTGGTTATCATCAATCAGAAAAAGACAATGAATCTATAGCAGTGTCCTTGACCTTGTCAGCTGAAGAAGTGTATTCTCAGGTAAACTCAATACTCACATTTCTCACCACTGTGCTCACTGTATAAGAATTGACTTTGATATAATCTAATCGAGTCACCCCAGTAAAAGTCTTTGTTTATTTTACTGTTGTCTGCTCAAAAATATTTCTTGGCACAGAGTAAGGAGGTCACACAATGTTGGTGAGGTGCACTGTTCTCAGGGCCATTGAGTAGTTAGAAGATTTTCCTGATAACTACTGTACTATGACATTGAACCTCAGTATTTATTATTACCCCACTCTCTATTTAAGTGTTGTTGTGTAACGTCCCACTCAAGAATATTTCACTCATATGGGGACGTCACCATGTGCCGGTGAAGGGCGACAAATTTTGCCTATGCTCGGCACTTATGGCCGTAGAGCAGGGAGGGTTCTTTAACGTGCCAACACCTACTGTGACACGGGACCTGAGTTTTTACTGTCTCATCCGAAAGACAGGGACAGCCAACCGCGGAGAGGCGTCTGCGGGAATCGAACCCCTGGCCTCTCGGCTGGAAGTCGAACACGCTAACCACTCGGCCACGGAGGCCCCGATGCTATTTGTTATTATGAATACAACTGCTAATGGATCATTGTACGCGGGCAAAATAAATCTTACTGACGAGCAACACTGTTGTTGTTGCGTTATTGTTTAACGTCCAACTCAAGAATATTTCACGCATATGGAGACGTCAGCGTGTGCCGGTGAAGGGCAACAAATTTTGCCTGTGCTCGGCACTGCTGGCCGTGGAGCAGGGAGGGTTATTTAACGTGCCAGCACCTATTATGGCACGGGGCCTCGGTTTTTACTGTCTCATCCGAAAGACAGGAACGGCCAACCGCGGAGTGGCGCTGCGGGAATCGTACCCCGGACCCTTCGATTCGAAGTCGAACACGCTAACCACTCAGCCACGGAGGCCCCACGGGCAATACTGTAGACGTAACTTTGACAGATAAGATTACTGACGTTATAACGGGCAAAAGTACGGTCGTAAAACGGAAAAGACTACTGACTTTATAGAGAAAAAAACTACTGACGTTATAACGGATCAAACTACTGACTCTATAACGAGCAAAATACTGACGTTATAACGGATCAAACTACTGACACTATAACGAGCAAAACTACTGACGTTACAAGGGATCGAACTACTGACGCTATAACGAGCAAATCTACTGACGTTATAACGGATCAAACTACTGACGCTATAACGAGCAAAATACTGACGTTACAACGGATCAGATAACTTACATCATGGCGCTTCAAGACTATTGACGTTCTATGGATCAGACTACTGACAAGATCAGACTACTGACGCTATAACGAACAAGATTATTGGCATTATAGCATATCAGCTGACTCCTAACGTTATAGCGATGTTCTGATGTTATAAGAGACAGACAACCGACATCATAATCATTCAAGGCTATCGAGGTTCCACGAATCATGCTACTGAAGTTATAATTGATACGAATACTGACGTTATAACGAACAAGACTACTGACATTTTAACGAATCAACTGACTACTGACATTATAACGAGCAAAACTTGTAACAAAAAGGGACCAGAATACTGACTTCATTACTATTCAAGACTATTGACGTTCCACGGATTATGCCTCTGATTTTATAACCTATCAAAGTACTGACGTTATAGCAAACAAGACTTTTGGCATTATAGCGGATCAGCTGGGTATTGCTGTTACAAGGAGCAAAACTTCTTATGTTAAAAAATCAAACTTCTAACGTCATATTTCAAAACTACTGACGTTCAATGGATCATGCTACTGATGCTATAATGAGAAAAACTACTGACGATACAACGGATCATGCTACTGATGTTATAACAAGCAAAGCTGCTGACGTTACAACTGATCAAACTAATGACGTTATAACGAGAAAAATTACTGACGTATCAAGGAATCAGACTCCTGGCGTCACGACGATTCAAGACTATTGACGTTCCATGGATCAGACAATTGACGTTTTAACAGATCAGACGACTGAAATGATAACATACAAGATTATTGGCATAATAACAAATCGGCTGACTAATGACATTATGACGAGTAATACTAACGTGACTAGAGATAAGACTACTGAGGTCATGCCGATTCAAGACTATTGGCGTTGCAGGAATCAGGCTACCGACGTTATAACATATCTGACTACCGACATATTAAGTAATAAGACTATTGACACCATAACTGATAAGCTGACTACTTACATTATAACGAGCAAAACAACTAATGTTACAACAAATCAAACTACTGACGTCATAACGATTCAAACCCCATGACGTTCTACTGATCATGTCACTGATGTTATAACAGATAAGACTTCTGACGTTATAATTAACAACACTGTTGACATTATAACGGATTAGCTGACTTCTGATGTTATAACGAGCAAACCAATGTTATTGTAATGATCATTCTATTGACGTTATAATAGATCAGACACTGGCGTTATGGCAAACAAGACTATTGACACCATAACGGAATAGTTGATTACTGACGTTATAACGAGTAAAACTAATGTTATTGTAATGATCATTCTACTGACGTTATAATAGATCAGACAATGGCGTTAATGCAAACAAGACCATTGACACCATAACGCAAAAGCTGACTACTGACGTTTTAACGAGCAATCATTCTAACGTTCCAACAGATCAAACTACTGACGTCATGACGATTCAAGTCTATTGCCGCTCCACGAATTATGCTACTGAAGTTATAACAGGTTAGACTACTGGCGTTATAACAAACAAGACTGTTGGCATCATACTGGATCAGCTGACTACTGACGTTATAACGAGGAAAACTATTAACTTGTCAAGGGATCAAATTACTAACGTCATAACAATTCAAGACTATTGACGTTCCACGGATCATAATACTGAAGATTATAACAGATCAAACTACTGGAGTTATAACAAATAGGACTATTGAATCATAAAGGATCAGCTGACTATAGACGTTATAAACAGTAAAACTTCTGAGGTTACAACGGATCACACTACTGATGTCATAATAAGTCAAGTCTATTTACCTTCCACTGATCATGCTACTGACGTTAAAACAGATCAGACTTCTGACGTTATAACAAACAAGATTATTGACATCATAACGGATCAGCTGACTACTGACGTTATAACGAGCAATACTTTTAACGTAAAAAGGGACCAGACTACTGACGTCATAACGATTCAAGATTATTGCCGTTAAACGTATCATGTTACTGACGTTATAACAGATCAGGCTATTGATGTTATAACAAACAAGACTTTTGACACCATAACGGAATAGTTGAATACTGACGTTAAAATTGACGAATTATGCTACTGAAGTTATAACAGATCAGACTACTGGCGTTATAACAAACAAGACTGTTGGCATCCGACTGGATCAGCTGACTACTGACGTTATAACGAGGAAAACTATTACTTAACAAACGATCAAATTACTAACGTCATAACAATTCAAGACTATTGACGTTCCACGAATCATGCTACTGAAGGTTTTAACAGATCAGACTACTGGAGTTATAAAAAATAGGAGTAATGAATCATACTGAATCAGCTGACTATAGACGTTATAAACAGCAAAATTTCTGGGACGCACTACTGATGTCATAACAATTCAAGTCTATTTACCTTCCACTGATCATGCTACTGACGCTATAACGAGCAGAACTACTGACGTTGTAACGGATCAAACTACTGACGCTATAACGAGCAAAACTACTGACATTACATGGGATCAGATTACTTACGTCATGACGATTGACGTTCTATGGATAAGACCACTGACACGATCAGACTACTGACGTTATAACGAACAAGGTTATTGACATTTTAGCATATCAGTTGACTACTGACGTTATAACGAGCAAACCTTAAGAGGATATAAGAGAACAGACAACTGACGTCATAACGATTCAAGACTATTTAGTTTCTACGAATCATTCTACTGAAGTTATAATTGATACGAATACTGACGTTATTACGACCAATACTATTGACATTTTAACGAATCAACTGACTACTGACATCATAACGAGCTAAACTTGTGACGAAAAAGGGACCAGACCACTGACTCCATTACGATTCAAGACTATTGGCGTTCCAAGGATTATGCTACTGATTTTATAACCTATCAAAGTACTGACGTTATAACGAACAAGACTTTTGACATTATAGCAGATCAGCTGGGTATTGACGCCATAAAGAGCAAAACTTCTCATGTTACAAAAATCAAACTTCTAACGCCATAATTCAAAACTACTGACGTTCAATGGATCATGCTTCTGATGTTTTAATGAGCAAAACTACTGACATTACAACGGAAAATGCTACTGATGTTATAACGAGCAAAACTGCTGACGTTACAACCGATCAAACTACTGATGTTATAACGAGAAAAATTACTGACGTATCAAGGAATCAGACTCCTGACGTCAATACGATTCCAGACTATTGATGTTCCATGGATCACACAACTGACGTTTTAACAGATCAGACGACTGAAGTTATGAAATACAAGATTATTGGCATAATATCAAATCGGCTGACTAATGACATGATGACGAGTAATACTAACGTGACTAAAGATAAGACTACTGAGGTCATATCGATTCAAGACTATTGACGTTCCACGGATCAGACTACCGACGTTATAACATATCAGACTTCCGACATATTAAGTAATAAGACTATTGACACCATAACTGATAAGCTGACTACTGACATTATAACGAGCAAAACAATTAATGTTACAACAGATCAAACTACTGACGTCATAACGATTCAAAATTCTTGACGTTCTACTGATCATGTCACTGATGTTATAACAGATAAGACTTCTGACGTTATAATTAACAACACTGTTGACATTATAGCGGATCAGCTGACTACTGACATTATGGCGAGCAAAACTAATGTTTTGATAGACCAAACTACTGACGTCATACCAATTCAAGACTATTGACGTTCAACGGATCATTCTACTGACGTTATAATAGATCAGACACTGGCATTATGACAAACAAGACTATTGACACCATAACGGAATAGCTGACTACTGACGCTATAATAGATCAGACACTGGCGTTATGACAAACAAGACTATTGACAACATAACGGAATAACTGACTACTGACGTTATAACGAGCTATCATTCTAATGTTCCAACAGATCAAACTACTGACGTCATAAAGAGTCAAGTCTATTGCCGCTCTACGAATTATGCTACTGAAGTTATAACATATCAGACTACTGGCGTTATATCAAACAAGACTGGACTTCATACTGGCTATAACGAGGAAAACTATTAACGTTACAAGGGATCAAATTACTAACGTCATAACAATTCAAGACTATTGACGTTCCACGAATCATGCTACTGAAGGTTATAACAGATCATACTACTGGAGTTATAACAAAAAGGACTATTGAATCATAAAGGATCAGCTGACTATAGATGTTATAAACAGTAAAACTTCTGAGGTTACAACGGATCACACTACTGATGTCATAATAAGTCAAGTCTATTTACCTTCCACTAATCATGCTACTGACGTTAAAACAGATCAAACTTCTGACGTTATAACAAACAAGATTATTGACATTATAACGGATCAGCTGACTACTGACGTTATAACGAGCAAAATTTAAACGTGGCAACGGATCAAACTCCTGACGTCATAACGATTCGAGACTATTGAGGTTCCACTAATCATGCTATTGACATTATATTTAATCAGACTACTGACGTTATAACGAAAAAAGGTATTGACATGATAACGGATCGGCTGACTACTGATGTTATAATGAGAAATACTTTTAACGTAAAAGGGACCAGATAACTGACGTAATAACGATTCAAGATTATTGACGTTAAACTATCATGCTGTTGACGTTATAACAGATCAGACTATTGATGTTATAACAAACAAGAATATTGACACTATTGCCAACCAGGACCCAGTTGCACAATACATTCTTAAATTAACTTCTAGTTAGCCACTAACTATATGTTAAAATTCCAGCTTGTTATTTGCTAACTATATGATTTAAAGCTATTGCAGGGTTATTTAGTTAAATATGAGTTAACTAATAATAGTTTAGAGTTAAAACAACCACAAATTTAACCACCAGTACGTTCGTAGTTAGATTAAACTACAAAATAAACTATTGTGCAACTGGGTCCAACCTATTGGCGTTATAAATAACTAACAAATCTTTTGACGTTACCACGAAAAAAGGCAAGCTACTAATGTCACTTTGTTCGAAGACCAATGCTGTTAGACTTACGACTTTACAACAATCATTCATCAAGTGTAGTACATAGCGCATTTTGAATGAAATTAATGGTTTACATCGAACTTATAGTTTGTACGTACTCAGACGATTTAAGTAACATGTACTACGGGAGGCAAATATCGAAGTTTTGGGGGGTTAAATACCCATCATCGTGCGTTTTGCCTCGTGTCACCGACCTCGTGTAGCAAACTCCATCTTGGCTGACACAAGTTAAACACGTTAAACACAATAAGCCGCTCCAGGGCTACCCGTGTAGTCCTGGCGTGTGGCAAGGGCTTTAAGTAGTCACGCCGCACGTTGAATCACGTCAAATCATCATCATCGTGTCACCGACGTCTGGGCCGAGTAGACGGTGAGTCAAATGGCACTTTTCAGAAGAAAAAAAACTTCTTTTCTCTTTTTTTCTGAAAGCAAATATACAAAGCATGTCTTTGATTTTGAGCCTAACTTGGAGCTGAATATCAAGTTATTTGCTGTATTCTCAGCACGGTTGTTATGTTCGATCCAACCCCAATAAAAAATTTGTTTTGAGAAATGCATTATAGAAATTGAAAATATTATTCAAAAAATAAGAAAATATGCCAAAGTCAATTATGTACAATTTATTTAAAAAAAAAAAGAAAGTCAAAACAAGCTGTATAACAATATTTGATGCACACACAGATTCATATGTATATATTTTTAAGTAATAAATAATTATGGAAAGGTGGATACAAAATACATGTGCCCAAAACAGATTTGACAATATCAGAAGGTCAGTGGTATCTCTCATGAAACACCATAAAGAATTGTTGTACAAGATAAAATTGCTACTTTATGCATGCTCAATCTTTCCCTTTCTCCAAATATTTCATATATTATTTTTTATCTATGTTATCATTTCATTTTAGTTCAGGTTATCCATTAGCTTAAACTGACTTCAAGGAGCAAATGAGTGTACGTAATAGTAACCCCACAAAGATTCTTTTCAAAATAAATGTTCGAAGCAATTATATATTCGCGACTCTGCCGTTGTATGTTTTCAAAAAATCTACTTTATCGCAAAATTGACATGTCTTATGACATCAACTTTATGCCTGTTCAAAGTTATTATTGGTTGTTTCTTAACCTACTATCTAAAACGTAAGTAAAGCATTTGTATATAATATTCGAAGTAAAAAGAAATATAATAACTAGATTTCTTTGTTCTTCCTTCAGTGTAATCTTTCTCTTACTTTTTATAGAATCATTCCGGTTGTCTATTTCAAAATCTTCTTCCTATCTCTTCCTTCATTATACGTATGCTTATATACAAATTCATGCATCAATCTTAATCCACCAATAGTGTAAAACCACATTTGGCATTCATAAAATAAAAATCAAACTGCATAAACTTAATAAAAATAACGTACTTCCAAAGCAGATTCAAAAGTGAACACCTCTACTCCTTTATTGCATGTTTGCGAGAGGTTCCAAGTAGGTCTGGGACTTTCACAAAAATCTTATGATTTAAATCTCGCGTAATCGTAAATATTTTTTGAAAATATTTTGTATATCTAATGCAAAAATTGATCTCTTATGACGGAATTTGATAATATTTGATATTCTAAAATGGATCACAACAAAATTGGCAAAGTAGGGGTTTGTTAAAATTTTCTCGTTCAAATTTTGAGCGCTAACGCCTTTAATGTTTATTGAAACGTCGAGGTCAGTATGGCCTCGATGTTTCAATAGTAATTATAACTAGTGTGATTTTTGTGTGCCAAAGCCCCAGATTCCTGAGAAATTGAGTGCTTCTAGTCAAAATGTTGAGTTAACTGACAGAACAATTATTTTGTTCAAATATGACGACTGTCTGGATAATCTTAATGATATCAACAATTGCATCCGTAAGAAAGCTAATGTCATAGTCTATGATATTGTGACTGCACCATTCTGTATCACGTGAAATGGTGCTAGGCGGTACTTCCGGTTCTACATACGTTTCGATTTTCCTGTAGGACTTTTTCAAATTTCCGACTAATGTTCCGATGGCACTGGACACATTCGGCGTAATTCCTCCAGCAACGAGACATTTCAGATTAAATTCTACATCTGTGATCCTATAATGTAGGACCCTCTCAATAGTTTGCCAAATTTCACCAATCTTTAAGAAAAAAGAAAGAAAAAAAAATCTAAGAATAATAAAAAAAATAAGCCAATTCATTTTCAAGTAAAAACGAATAAGATCATTCGCCATAGAGAAAAACAAATGCAAATCGTATTTTCAATTTCGACTCAAATATTTATTCTCTTGCAATTATGCCAGTATTTTCAACGGGCTTAAAATTCACAGAGATTTTTATCTTACATTTGAAGGGACAGCAGTCGGCTCTGGTGGTGTTGTGAAACTGTTGCATTTGGTGGTGAATCCGCCACGTGTGTCTCTGCACTGTAAGTATAATCATCATCGTATAGTAGTAAGTGTATACTAGTATCTAGATCATTGTACTGACACATCAATACGAATAAAGGGAAACTTACATGAAACGACATGGTAACTGAGGATAGTTTGGGATTTCCTGATATGTCAACAAGTTCATGGACAGCAAAGTCCACCAGATGACATAGTTGTACTTAGGTGCGGTTGTTTTTTTTTTTTTTTTTTTTTTGTCATTCAGATGGGACAGGAAAAATAAGTTGCAGTTAGGGTTGATGCCCTTTAAAAATATACACACTGCTCGAAACCCGTATATGCCGAATATGGACCAATATCAAACTTTGAAGCCCTTTAAATACATTCGATGACCTATCCCTGCAAGTCAAAAACTCTCCAGCGTGACGTTAAATGCAGAAATGACCAATTTGATGGGGAGGACGATTTAGTACAAATTTGTGGCTAAAACTGACCACTTTTTAATTAAATATCAAAATTAAAATTATTTCTACAATCAAAACCAAACAGATGTATATGATGCTCCATATTCCGGCCACACAGGGGTCAATATTTGGAATACATCCTACGCTTGACCTTCTCCGATTATAATTCTTACAGTTACTTGTGACCCGTATTCGTTATCAAGATGATGAAATAAACATCACTATTACTTACACAGATAGTAACAGGTAATATCAAATCTTTCAACCATAGGTATTAATGATAATGACAGTAACAAAATCTTTAATTTATTCTCACAAACTAAATTATATTAGTGTAGAGAAAATATGAAATATAGACATACATGTATATGTAATTGCAAATCAGCACATGTATGTGTTTTTTCTTTTCTCTTGGACTAGTCCACATGTATATGTATATAATACAACACTCTATTTCCACAAATTTTCGGCCCCTTGGCCTTTATCAAGTGGTCGACGAAACTCTTCATGGTATATGTACGGATGTAAAAATAAGCACATTATGTAAAAGCTAGTGTCACTGTCGTCGACCACTTGATAAAGGCCAAGGGGCCGAAAATTTGTGGAAATAGAGTGTTGTATTATATATTTCTACAAGGAAACTTCCCTTTGGAGGAAATTGGATTATACATGTATATGGTCTGCGGTTTTGAAAGTGTTAAGAAACAGAAGAACATTATTCGAAGGCAACTGAGCACATAGCTAATCTCATTTTACATAACATGGTTAACAATATACATAATTGTATTTCTCTAATTTGCAGTTATTTAATTACTAGATGGCACTTTATAAAGAAATCGTCCACTAATATGAAAGAAAAATAGTATCATGTGACAGGAAGTTACGTATAACGCATAGATGGTCTCTTTTTGCGAAATCTGCTGATGAAAAATGAAAAAAATTATCATAGGCCTAGGAAGAACAACCTAGAAAATGAGGAACTTAAATAAGTACTTACATATATATTCAATGCTGCTATCGCTGATGCTCTCGTGCGTTCTAGATACACTAAAACTGGTTCAATCGTGTTACAGCCAGAGACTAGTTCCAGTAATGACTTCAGTTCCGATATTCCATTTCCGATTTGTACGTTTGCGTCTGTGTCTATTGTGTTCAAATGATCAGAAGCAGGTTTGATAGGATGACAGAGACTAATGGAAGGGAAGGACATGAAGACCAGAGTCCATTCCAGATACTTTTGAACATTCAGAAGATTGTTAGCAAGGTTCAGTCCTAATTGCTTGTCCACTTGGCCGCTCTGTTGTAGTATACTTGTTCTTGCTCTTGTAAAACTTTCATTTGCGGCACAAATGATATGTTGTGCGTGTGAAATGGATGGGAGTAGCTGCAAGAACAGAGAAAACGAAAGATTTATACAGACATGCAATTCAACGCCATATAAATTGTAGTATTAATATATGTTTGACTAAAGATTTGGGAATTTTTGTTTTTTGTTTTTATTAACCATAAAAATGTTTCCATACGAATATTAAAAGCCATTAGAAATATTAATGACGCACAACTAGGCTATCAAGATCATTCTCTGTGCAAATTTTTGTACATGAATGTGCATGTTATTAATTATGGGATATGCATATGATAATTTCCTACGCATACGTAAGTCATTTAAATTCATTTTCTTTGTCAAAAAAACAAGATGGAAACCAGTACAATTAAATCTGTCTTAGTAGGCAACATACTTTAGCAATCACCTTTATTAATAAAGTGGTGAGTTTATGGTCTGTCGAGAGCTTCAACGGGCGTTTATGTGTAAAGAATCTGTAGCGTAGCAGAAACTGTTTTTCCTTATGTAACTATTTACTGGAGGTTTGACTCTATATAACATTCAATTACACATGTATTACAGTACTTCGTGCCAATACTACGTCACTGAGACAGTACTTACAGTGGAACTTCCCTGGATTTTGGATTTACCGGTGCTGTTGCAAGGTTGTATGTATGACGATCGAGAACCAAATACGGACATACACTAAAATAAGAAAATTAAGTATAAAATGATGTAAAACTGGTTTATTAGTGATAATGATTAAATAAAAATTAATAGAATTCATGAGGAAATATTGGAATTAAGTATAAAACAATGTTTTTCAAAATGAATGAAGAAATGAATGAAGAAATGAAAAACGACAAAGAGTACAAAGAAATTAATCATGTACCACGTGGTACAGAATAACGTTTGTGTGGAGCTAGGCCTATTGTTTCTGTTAGTGATGGATTGACGCTAGAAATAGCACTAACGTCATTTTGGCGGGAAGATTATGTAGAATTAGGTCCCATAACCATTGGGGGACAATAGTCCCGCATAAATGTTATTTTGTATCACGAGGTACATAAATAAATTCCATTGCAAAGAACAAAAGCGGGGCCTTTTCAGTCACATTAGAGATTAATTAAATATTGTTTCATTTTAAAACAATGTGAAATAGAATTAGACTGTACCTATTGTTATTATGTGCTATTTTTCCGTCAACATTTCTGTGAGACAGAAATTTTGGATCATTGACTTTTTGTTTCAGGAGACTATAGATAACAAAACAGCTAAAGATACAAATATTATAAAAGAAATGCTATATTATATATACTAAGAGATATGGCCCTTACCGTTGATGTGTTCTTGCTTATTTCGTTGTTGCGTTGTTGTTTAATGTCCCACTCAAGGATATTTCACTCATATNNGGGAGGGTTCTTTAACGTGCCAACACCTACTGTAACACGGGACCTCGGATTTTACTGTCTCATCCGAAAGACAGGGACGGCCAACCGCGGAGTGGCGCTGCGGGAATCGAACCCCGGACCCCTCGGCTCGAAGTCGAACCACTCGGCCATGGAGGCCCCCACTTATTTCGTGTCAGTGTATATTAAAGATAGGTAGATACATTGTGGCCACATAAATTATCTATGATATCGGTAATTTGACGATAAAGGAAGATAGACTTACATAAGAATTCAGTACGGATTGTGCTTCAAATACACTTTTGTACAGTAACGTTGAAAGTCGTCCCGTACTTGATATTGACTGAGCGCGGAATTTCCTCCGCAGGATAGTGCGAGTTCCCGTTGTTCCTATGGGTTTCTGTGTGGATTTCGTAATTTTTCCAACGATTATGCTCGTTCCTGACTTATAAAGATTCTTTTCCGTGTGGTTTGTATTTGAGATATAATTTCCACTATTTTTGTAATTGGTTACATTGTATATATCATCAGTGGATGTATTTCCTGCATTCAGATCTATTGTTGGAGTAATATCGAGATTATTTCCTGTAGATTCGTGACCCGGAGTATCCCCCCTGGAGCCACTCGGTGTGGTTTCTGGAACTGCTTTACTTTCTGTTGATCCGCACCATAGGGCAACGGCAAAGAAGAAGAAAACAGCGACCCCTGTGAAAAAAGAGGAAGGACTAATTAACTACTTATCTTTTCTTTTTTTTTCTTTCTTTTGTTTCCTTTTGATTTAAAAGTGTCTCGGCAAAGCAAAAAAACAATTAAATGTATCTTTTCGTCTCTAACAGTTCAGAAATTAAAAATACCTTTCAGATTCAACTTGCTAAGTCGCAACAACCCCCCCCCCCCCAAAAAAAAAATTCACGTTCTTGTAAGCGCGAATAAATCAATCCTTTCACACAACAGACTAGACTATTATAATTCTGTTTTCAATGCAATTCTTTGTCATATCGTGTCGAACCTAATTCTGATGAAAACCAATTTGGAGGGCAAATGAATTAGCAATATCACTTCAAGCTTGCGAAATATAAGGTACGCGTCCGTAACGTGAACACATAAAACTCACCAGGAGTGTTTGAAAGAGTTCATAGAATTTGACCTCTCATTTAGGGTTTCAGCGGATCTTCGCACAACGAGGCTTGAGTTTAAAGGAGCCCAGATTGATTCCTATGGCGCTCTGATGTAGACTTATCAGCGCAATCTTGAAGAAGCGCAGTTACGCCAAAAATATTTTTAAATCAGCGGTAATACAATTTTCGTTGTAGACATATAGCTTTTAAGTTTTTCAATTCAGTCATATTTGTATAATGATGAAATGTTCCATTATTATTATTTTTTTTATCTTTTTTTTTACCGTCTTGTGATGATAATGGTGCACAATTTAATGGCAGAATTTTACCGTTGCGCTTGAATTAGCGAAAATGAATTTGGCGCGACAGTCGCTAATATAAGAATACCACTAAAATAGTTACACATGCTTTATTCGCCATCTTCTAACACTTAAAATGTTTTTTCTTTCAATTTAAGCAATATTAACACAATACATATATCATTTTAAATGAAAAGTTTTGACTGTTACAAGCTAATTAGAATTCTATCATCATCAATGAGTATGTGGTCCTTTATTTTAAGACGCGTTTTATGGGAAAGCACAGCTTGGAACTTTAAATTGCATGTAGTTTGCAATTATGGCTGGCGTTTGCAGATGAATTTAATCAAGGACTTATCAATCTTGTTTATAAGTCCTTGATTTAAGGAAATGAAAAGAAGGCAAGGAAAAGTACAGAGTATTCAGTATAGAGTCTTTTTCTGTGTTAACTAAACTTTCGGGTTCAATTAACTCAGGTTCAAATTTTTGTCTATCACAGTGAAATGGAATCTAGCTTTTACTACCACTTCACTGACAGGTTTCAACCTTATCTCAGAAAACTGCAATCCAAAATATTAGCCAACCAAATTTTTTTAGGCTGTTGATATTTTACATGTATTAGCTAACTGAATCGGAACATTTACCGTCAAGTGAAATATGTTTGATAATTTTACCTACTACATGTATTAACATCTAACCATTTTTGGGTGTTAAATTCCATAAAATTTTAATCATCCCACCTTTATTTTGATCATCTGAGACTATGCAATAGTGACCAAAAAAACCCAAAAAATAAACAAACAAAATCAGAAACCATAAGCCATGAAATTACCCAATAAAAATTTTTTGTAATGGTCGATCTTGAAAAAACACTATGGCTGACATAAATTGGTCTGACTAGTGGCCTCGTATGCAAAGTTATTATTAGATTTGAAACTGTGACACAGATTGAATCTTAATGTTCTGAAATGTGAGGTGTTCCACTGAGTCAGGTGGTCATTACGCCAGGCTACGATGTGTGAGTATCTGTATACTTACGAAGCTGCGGCTTCATATTTCAGGCTAGTTCAACTATCTATGGTCTGCAATTGTGTACAATATTTCAAGTGACAATTGTCAGCTTTTGTGACCTTTTATTATTGTTCATTTCAGAATTTCCAACGATATATACCTTTGGTCAAATATTCCTGGAACAAGAAAGCGGATGTGTATTGGTGGTTGGTGTGAGAAAAATCCAGGGATGAGCATTTGGGTATCCATAGCTGATGACACGACAAGCCGGCATGCTGACAGATTGCGATAAAATTCGGTGATCTCTTGATTGCCTTCTCTGATTGAGTCAATACGGTTGATAACATTTGTCCATATCCAGTTATCTGTACGTTTATCACACCTGATAGTTATGCTGATTTACATATCTCACACGCGCCTCCTCTTGGGAATACCTTGGGATTTTCAATCAAACGGATCAATCACCATATACAAATTCATTAGAATTTCAATTACATCGTCAATCAAAAATTTGTCTGTGACGTCATGGCTTGTAAATTACCTCTGGACCCAGTTGCACAATGCATTGTTAAATTTACTCGTACTTAGCCACTAACTAAGTTAAAGTTTCAGACAGTGATTAGTTAACTTAGTGGTTTAATGCTGTTGTAATATTATCCTGCGTTTGTTAATTATCAGTTAATTCATAAAAAATATTTAATGATACAACAACAACAACAACAACAACAACAACAACAACAACAATAATAATAATAATAATAATAATAATAATAATAATAATGATAATAATAATAATGAGAAGAAGAAGAAGAAGAAGAAAAAGAAGAAGAAGAAGAAAAAGAAGAAAACAACCCAAGAAATACAAACTACAAAACAAAAAAGACACAAAACAAAACAAAAAACCAAAACAAACAAACAAACAAAAACCAACCATGGGTAAGTTCATGGTTAAATCTAACGATGCATAAAACTATATATATATTGTGACGCAACTGGCTACTGATGAATATCCATGTACAGTCATTATATTACATGTATTTAATAATATAATTTTATAGTTTTACATTATTATATTTAATTTCGTCCATTTTCACTGTTGTTGTATTTTGCGTAACTTCTCCGTCCTGACAACCATTAAAAGACGCCACCGATTGTGTGTCGGAAAGGTTTCAAATTTTGCCTCTGCTTGGCACTTTTTTCGAGGAGTAAAGCCTAAGAGGAACCTCGCCTAAAGACCACCTCACTTAGGAGACCACCTCACTAATCAGACCAACAATACCCATGAAAATTCAGTCTATTCTTCACTTTCTGTGGCTACATCAACCTCACTAAGGAGACCACTTCACTAATCAGACCAGTTTTAGCCAGTCACTTGGGTGGTCTTAATAGCGAGGTTCCACTGTATATGACGGTGACACCTGTTGTAAAAGAGGGCCTAGGTTTTCAGTCTCATCTTAATCAGGCTCAAACCCATGAATCCCCCCTGAATCAAAGATGACATTCCTATAAATGTAAATGGTTTGAACCGGTCCAATGAGTAGAATTACGAATGAAATGCCTGGTTCATCGGGATGCAAGTGGCCCAACGTCACTGCTTGAACTTGCTTAGAAATCCAATATGGCTGCCGAGTGTCTTGTTCTAACTTTTGAATTTACCAGGTGGGTGCAGTGGTCAATACAAAAGTTAGAACATGACAACGTTGTCATGCTGTAACTTTTGTATTGAACACCCACATTCAGCGTAACAACATATTAAAATGTTATGCAATTCAGCCGCATGGCCCAACACGAACAGGAACAGAACGGCTTTCAAATTGCCGCCAATGAAAGATAATTTTTTTCGAGTTCAAGAAAACAAAATTAAAAATTTAAGCAAAACGTTTTATTCTTCTCTCTAATATATTTTGGAGTATAACCACAATCCTTTTTATTTAAACTTCAAAATACGAAGATAATGCTTTTAAAAAAAAACTGAATCCCGAAAACTGATATTTTGGATGAAATTCAAGTCTGCAAGAAAGCGATGATACAGAAGTGAAAAAGTAAAATAGGTTTTCATCAATGTAAAGATAAAATCAAAGAAATATTAAAGATATAAATAAAGAGAAAAAATACGTCAAAATAATTACACAGGTTGAAAGAGTGCAATAAGAAGAAAGAAGTTGAGTATGTTAACAAAACGGAACCCATGGCTCATGGTTCTATTATTCATTTTTAAAAAAAGAGAACATATAGCCTACCACTGTAAATCCAGAAATTTTCGCGGAACTTTATTTTGGCGAATAAGTAGTTACATAATTGTTCGCGACACTATATTTTCGCGTATGTGAATGTTTACTTTTAAAATAGTCTATCCTTAATGACCTTTGCTAATGTTAGAATATTGAGCTAGAACTTTATTTTCGCGATTAAGTGATCTCGCCTAAATACGTGAAAACAAAATCCTCGGGAATAAAGCCGGATCAAGAGTATTCAGTGGGACCCTTTATGAAGATCCAGGGATTCGTGTTTGCCCACAACTTTACTTTAAATTCCTTACAGGAATTTTGAAATTGGTCACTGATAGTTACTTTTACCTTTTCATATAAAATGGAAAAAAGATAGATAATCGTTCAGCCCGTGTCGCAGGCGATTTGTTCTACTTATATATAGTTACAATGAATGCATAGACTTGCCATGAACTTGAAACTTTTCATTTATTTCGTGTCTTTGAAGTTAAATTTCATATAAATCTAATTTTTAAAAAAAATATGTTTTATCAGTTTGCTCTCCTGTGAGACTTGTATCATGCACTGAATTACAACCCTTGTTTTTTCCCTATGAGACATGAAATATGAGAGAGAGAGAGAGAGAGAGAGAGAGAGAGAGAGAGAGAGAGAGAAATCCTTATGGATATTTGCGAACAATACCGTATACATGAAAACGAGAACCGTTACAAAAGACCCAGAATGCTTTGCGCAATCACAACCAAAAGTGGATATATAGAAATAAGAGAATATTTCATAACTAGCTAGAATTATGTAACTGACCATAAAACTAGAATTAGATCTCATTTGTTTCTCCGAAGAAATATGAAACTTTGTACTGGTGAACTATATAGTTAGGACAATCCTTATCGTTACATGTATTCGTCCATTGTTACATAACACATGTAGGGAGTGATTCCCTTTGATATCTACACTTTTATCATTTGAATTGTAGTGTCATTTTCTAATTTGTATTTTTTATATGAAGTATATGCAAAAATTCTTGTTTCTTCTTAATAATAACAGAAAAAACAAACAAACAAAACTAGAAACATAAGTTTGCAAACCACAGAAACTATATATTCTGGGATTTGTGTCCATGGTATTCAATAGATGTTCGCATTTTTTAGATCTTTGATGACTGTTTTAATCCAATATTATCTTTGTCAATTATATAATGAAATGCTTTTATTTTCGACAATAAGGTCATCCAAAAATATCTATCGATTGGTCATTAACGATAGATTTTAAATAAGTGAAAAGGGTACTTGAAGGAATGAACAGTGATCGATCTTAAAATTCCTGTAAGGAATGCAAAATAAGTAGTTAGGCAAACACGGACACCTGGATATACCAGAGGTGTGATCAGGTGCCTAGGAGGGGTAAGCATCCCCTGTTGACCGGTCACACCCGACGCGGGCCCTGTATCTTGATCAGGTGAACGGAGTAATCTGTAGTCAAAATCAGTGTGTATAGAACAGCCTCACAATCGGTGTCAAACTGTCATTTAAAAGTGAAAGAATCTAGAGTGAAACTTTTAACAGCAACACAACCAATATTTTGGTACTAATGAAGAATAACCAAGGATATTTGACAATACAATGAGGTAGAGTGTGTGGGAAATACAGGGATATTTGCGACGTGTGTGGCATGCCAACAGGGGACGATGACTCCTTCCGGACACCTGATCTCACCCCGTTGGGGATTTGCAGTTGTTTTCCACGTTGAGGCCTTTATTATTCTAGGCTTGTCAAATTATTTGGACTTAGATTTTCGAATATCATTTCGTACTTCAATTTTATTTTAGTACTGTTCACCTTTTCCTTCGATTTAATAAATTTCATTTTTTTTTCATTTTCGTAACCGCCTAGACATCATTTATCTGCCTTTCTCTGTTTTAATATACATGTTGTTGTTGTTGTTGCGTTGTTGTTTAACGTCCCACTCAAGAATATTTCACTCATATGGAGACGTCACCGTGTGTCGGTGAAGGGCGACCGACTAACTTTGCCTGTGCTCGGCACTTATGACCGTAGAGCAGGGAGGGTTCTTTAACGTGCTAACACCTACTGTGACACGGGACTCGGCTTTTACTGTCTCATCCGAAAGACAGGGACGGCCAACCGCGGAGTGGCGCTGCGGGAATCGAACCCCGGATAATATACATGTACCACGTACATCTCTCAAGATCGTGATATAGATTTTTACCAGAAGACGTTGACTAAATTTTAATAGAAGAATAAAAACTTGTTTTAATCGTTTTTTATTAGCTTGCCGTACCGACTAAATACTTGTTTCGTTAGTTTTGTATTAACTTGCCTTACCAGTGAGAGTCTAACTGGCAACACTTTACATTACTTAGCTTTATAGCGGTAGAAACTCTTTTTATTTCAAGAGGTAACCACGGTTACTGTTGTCCCATCTTTCAAATCTTGTTTACAACTTTTCCCGGATGACACTTATTCCCCGATTCGAATCATTGATGACACGCCTGGTGCCGTACGTGGAGCAGGAGTTGCCTACCTGTCCGGAGCACCTGAACTCATAATCTATTTTCAGTGGGGTTCGCGTTACTCTATCTTTAGTTTTGTGTGTTGTTGTATGGATTGCTGTTTTGTAGTATTGTCTACTCTTATTCGTTTTTGTGTGTGTGTTTTTGTTTGTTTTGTTTGTTTGCTTTTTTGTGGAGTTTTTTTTTTGTCATGGGGTTGTCTGCCATTCGATTTTCAAATACCCCCTTGGTATTCAATTTTTTTTGGTCTTGATCTCTTAATGCAGTCAGATACTCAATAGACCCCTTTATCACACAAGGAGACTAATAAAACCGCATTGAAAGGTCAATTCTAATGCACCGTGTTTGTTTCGCGTTATTTGATTGGTCAGTTAAATTGAAAACTCGCAGGGTATTCACGATTCACTGCTAGTTTTTAGATGACGTCACATTTTGATTGTAATGGCCTAGTAGGACATCTATGCGTATCGGCAGTTTCCGACAAGATACTAAAAAACCAATGCTAAAATAATGTAAGGAGCATTAGAATAGGGTTACCATGTGACTGTTTTACAAAAACTGACAGGGTATCGTTGAATCCCCTGTCAGAAATGTCCGTTTCACCGCTCGGCTGAGGCCTCGCGGTGAAACTTCATTTCTGACAGGGGATTCGCCGATACCCTGTCAGTTTTTGTAAAACAGTCACATGGTAACCCTTAAGTATTTATCAGATAGACATCACCGTTGATCAAAGCATTTTGAATTCGAAACACCTGGAACTATAACTATTTATTATGGCCAGTCATAACCATTTCCCTGGGTGTGTTAAATTATGTTGTAAATTTAAGTCGTAAATGTTGTGTAATTAGTGGAAAACGGAAAAACCTTTATTGTTTTATTATTTTAGAAATTAATATTTGTCACGAGAGATTTGCTTGGCCGATTTGTCTTAAGGTCAATCTTTTATTGTGTAAATATAGGTATACTTTTTACTGTTGTTGTAGGGTTGTTTAAAGTCCTAACGTTAACGATATTGATATTTGACTTATATAGAAACTGAGGTGCACTTTTCTGAAGTCTGGAAACCGATATAAGCCCAAGCTCTATGTTGTCAATTTTAAGGGGAGGGGGGGGGGGTACTCTTCGCTTTTGTCATGTATGCCAATGACCAGTCAGAGACAGAGCTTTAGTATCATTTTATTTTTTATTATACTAACGGATAATTATCAAATAGTGTTTAGTATTTTAGTGTCATTCTGAATACTTAGTACATGTATGCAATTCCATACTGCCATTGTCATTATTAGCACCCTGGTACAGTCTGCAAAATACCCATAGGCGGATCCAGGATTTTTTCAAAGGGGGGGTTGAGAATTTTT
>JACSZP010008052.1:0-11001 GCA_016161895.1 Pinna nobilis | reverse complement strand
TATGCGTCACCCCCGGCTTCTGATTGATAATAACATGGTACATTCACTGCACCTGTCCAGGAAAGAGAACCACCATCGTGCTAAAAATGTTACAGGGAAAAATCATAGCTAGGAAATTAAGCTTATATTTGCGTATTACGCTTATAATTCAAAATTATTTCCGTTCTGTGAATTATAATGTCGCCAGTCTCTGTTAATATATAAGTTGTATGACAACATTAAAGATTCCCTATCCTTCGATTGGGAAGATTGACCAATAAGTAGGCCTTGTGAAACGTAACTCTATTTGAAAACAAATATATATGTTATATAAAATGTCAGTTTTATTCAAAAGTTGTCACACCTGCATGGAAAACCCCTTGTAAAGGGGCTGCCCACCTCATAATGTATATATAAACGAGCCTTCATATAATATCAAGTCACGGGAGAAATACCTGATTCAATTAAAATTCATTCGAAGTAAACATACTTGCAAGTTTTAAACTGATACAAATCGACGGTATATTTTGGTATATAGTACTATATAATACATGTATACAGACATAAGTCTGAACTATTACCCCCTATCCACACTGCGGTTTACCTGTGTGACTAGTGCCGTGTATCATTAACCCATACCTAAGAGTGATTTCATTTGTATTTCCGCCCAGTGTTATTAGACTTAAATAACTATTTTCTGTCTCCTCGTGAATTTATGTCAAGAATTTCCGCTTTCGCCGAATAGTACACCAACTCCGCCTACTACATTTCCCGCAAAATGACGTCACACCGGTATTTAGAACCGTGTGCAAATGAGTACCGCAACATTACAGACAGCTGTTGATGTTTACTTCTATAAAAATTCTCTATTTATGAAGTGTACTAGATGCCCCGCGCTGATCTGAGCTGATACAACTTTCGAAGACATGTCAAACTTGGAATATACGCCCGCGGAGACCCTCACTGTTCAACTACTCCGTCCCGACTCCGGGGTCAGCTGGGGGTTCCGACTTCAGGGAGGAGTAGACTTCAGTACACCTTTATCTATACAGTCGGTATGTATGCATTCCACAATAACTTCCGAAACAAGACTATCAATACTCTGTGGTAAACGTGCTATGTATCGTGATTTAATTATATCGTCTGCTGTGTATTAATCAAGAATTACCTGAGCAGACGACACCACTCAGAAATGAACACTGATGAATTAACTGAGAGAAAAGTTAATTTTCAGGTGTCAAAAATTTATGTGGGTCAAAATCGTTTCATTTCTCTGTTTTTATTCTATATCTAAGTTATGCTTAAGATGTTACGTGTAATAGCGACAGCCAGCAGACACATGTATTTGTGTCGGTGTGTGGAATGTCATGCTCAACTTACGCTACGACACAGAAAATTTGTTATTGAAAAAGATTACTGACTATAATACTGAATTCAATAACAATTCAATAAAGAATTTCTCACTAGACGTACCGTCAATAACATTAGGTTATTATAATCGGCGAGAAAAAGTTCAAGCCAAGCCGATGAAATACCACATCTTTAGCTTGTATTCTCTATATATGGTTGTATGGAATTTGAGAGGCATACTGTAAAACGCGGCTTTTTTTCACAGTACATTTTCTCAAGCATCCAGGAATAGCCGTGATCCCGCTCTCTCTTGTGGATTCTAAAATGAACAAGGATTTTATGATTCCTGGAGATCATGGTCATACCGCATATTTATACACAAATTTAAAGTCATCCCAAACGTCTGTAAAGAAAAAAACAAACACTCAGAATATACATTCAATGTGCTTACTTGTAATGAGGTTTTGTATGCCTTTGAAACTTGATAGGTTCAGGATTGCTTCGGATAATAATGATTTATAAGTGCTTTGTTTGTAGTAGAACTACACTGGTTTTTCCTCATCTAGAAGCTCGTTTAGAATGAACTCGCTCAGACAAAATTACTGGTCCCAGATTTGGTATAGAAAAGGCCCAGTCCGGTATGCCAATAAACGACAGCTTTTTCCCTCTCTAACATATATAACTAAGTAGTGAGAAGATCATAAGTAATGTCAGTTTTTGTTAATGGCATACTCGCACCAAATTAATAAATTTTAAAAAGCACAAAAACACCAAACAAACAAAAACAACTTCATTTATGTATTAATTCTAGGATGCCAAAACAAAATAAACAACAACAAAAACAGTTGTAGTTGTCCTGTTTCAAATTTTTTTTCTCGTGGGACAAATCGTTTGCAAAATTCCAGTGCGATGTTCCCAGGTCAGAATAACATGATTACTATGATATGTTGTTGTTGTATTGTTGTTTAACGTCCCGCTCAAGAATATTTCACTCATATGGAGACGTCACCGTGTGCCGGTGAAGGACGACAAATTTTGCCTATGCTCGGCACTGCTGGCCGTAGAGCAGGGAGGATTCTTTAACGTGCCAACACCTACTGTGACACGGGACCTCGGTTTTTACCGTCTCATCCGAAAGACAGGGACGTCCAACCGACAATGTTACGTATTGCTATGGTATAGGCCGGGATGGAGAGACTTTGACGATTGATTTAGATTCTTTTGCCGACTTTGATTTAACCTATCAAAATACTGGATGCTTTTCTTAAAGCGGGACAAAGAGGAGGTCATCTGAAACTGCCAAAAAAAATTGCACAGTTTTTGAAATTAAGAAACTTTGGCATTCAGGGATCATGACATGCTCGTTAGTCACTATAGCTATGTACAGAACTTATATCACATTGGTACAAATAGCTTGCAAAGCGCGGGAACATTAAACATAGTGCGCCAGTCAGTCAGTCAGTCACAAAAGCTTTGTCTTGGACTACATGTATATCTTTAGATCTTAAAGGGATATGTCTCTGATATTTCACACGCAGATTCCGTGTGCCCAGAGCTTCCATTTGATACTATGACTTTTGAACTTGTGTCCTCGACCTTGGAGTTTTACTTTCTTCGATATTTCAAATGGACATTCCTTATGCATTCATGTTTATTGGTCCCGTCTGTACACTGATCAGTCATAGTAATAAAAAAAACTTTTAACGTGCGCTGTATCTTTTGAAATATTAGGAATAGGGTAGCCGTTTTGATATTTCACATGCATTTCCTTATGAGCAGGATTTTCCTATGATATCACGACTTTTGATATTATGTCTTGACCTTGGAGTTTACTCATCCTAGTAACCCACATAATTTAAACCCGTAGTCGAAATACGGACTCAAATATCGCGGGGAACCGATAATGATTGACAAAATGTGATCGGACCTATTGCAAGCTCAGACTAGAGAATTAAAGCAACAATCACTGGAAAAAGCACAAAAAAGCAAAACAGGCATTATTTTTTAAATTTTCACTGATTTTTCATGAAAATGTCTGAAAATACATTTAGACACACAAGTATCTTTCTCAGAAGAGATTACATATATTATGATTGAACTATTACTATTGAGCCGTTGTTGTATGATCAAATCATCGGTAACTTCTTTTCGCCTTCTGTCCATTTGTTGCGGATAAGGAGAACAGGCAAAGGTAATAAGGTAACTCATAATTCCTTTGGAATGCCCCTTGGTATCTTCTACTTCCCCATTTTAGTAAATACTAAATAAAGAGGTGAGCAAACACGGATCCCTGGATACACCAGAGGCGGGATCAGGGAGGAGTAAGCATCCCATGTTGACCAGTCACACCCGCCGTGAACCCTATATCTTGATCAGGTAAACGAGGTATTTCAGAAAAAGATTGAAGTTATTCGAAAAAGGTAAATTAAATCTCGTGAAAAGATTTCGTTTCAAGTCTGATTAGATTCTTCATAACAGTATTTTGGTTGTTTATCATAATACATATCAAATGTAGAATGTGTAATACGAGCTTACTCTGACCTCCTCCTCTATAGTATCAATTTACGTTCAGGACTACGCTGATATATAGACTTTACACTATGCCTATGTAAACCGCTGCCCTAGCAACACATAGTGTTACATACAAATAACTGGAATTGACAAGATCAGATGAGCCAGGATACACAACAGGGTTAAATGCCGTAATAAATACTGTGTCAATATCTATTTATCTATACATGCCGAAAAAATATATTACTCGACTAAGCACATTAGTGAGCTACCAGTTGTATTGAATGAACGTGCATCCGTATACGATTACATGCATCCGTATTACGCATTTCCGTGCTATCAGTTACTTCTGTAAATACGCGAGAAGAAGCTGCTAAGATCTTTACTTGAAATGACATATGCAAAAGCGTGGGAAGCAAATCAAAGGCGGGGTGCCAAAACCTATTTTTTATGAGGGGGAAGGGAGGTCAGTTACTTATGTGTTTATCTGGTTTCGAATTTATGCAATACACATATACTTTAACATTTCAAATTCCAGTTACAGTACATGTATCAGTTATACTTCTATACTTATACGTCTATTTGTGGATCCATCACCCTCTCTCTCTTTTAAATAAGAACACTCACTTTTTCACTGTGATGTTCTTAAAAGAAAAGGACAACATGATCAGCTTGGAAGCTAGATCTAGAACTTCAATTGCATTTTTGTTTAACGCATGAACAAAAAAGCTTACGAGAATAAATTTTCATAAAGAGTTGGTTTTTCGGCTTTGGACCTCTGCTTGTGATTTGTTTCCTATACCATTGTTCAACATAGAATTTACGTTACTCGTAGAACAGACTTCCCGATTGGAATCTTATCCTTACTACGTGAGTCTGTTGGTTCTAATTATATGTAACAAAAGTTAGTGGTCAATTGTATTGATGAGGTATTAATCATAATAAGTGGTAATCATTGGTATGGGTATGCTCGCATACCTTCCTTCATTACTTGGCTATGTAGACAAAACTGACTTATAAACGTTTGGCAGCCGCTGGACCTATCAACGAATTCGCGTATGTGAGGGAGACCGGTCGTTGTATAAAATGACCAGTGTGAGTATCAGACCGGACACGATGGTATTCAATGTCCCACATACCAATACACATTTATTTCCAAATGTATTTACACTTTTCAAATGTTACCATTTTGAGATTCTCATAAATCTGTTACTGATTAGATTCCAAATACCAAAGTTGTTCATGCTGCAGATACAAAGTTGTTAAATAAATTAAAGTAATTTCAAGTAAACTTCCAGCCCCATGATTCTATTACTTCAATATCACTATATGTTCGGTCTTGAATATTTACCGTCCCCTGAACAAATACATACCGTCAGATTTGATATATGTACTTCTAGTCGGATTCTTCGCATTCTTTACATTCCTAATTTCGAATATTTATATTCTTTAAAGGCGCGAGTATTTTTATACAACTTATCTAAATGCGAAAACTACCGATATACATGTACATATTATATTGAATCGAGTTATTAGATGTAGACTATATCGCAGGAGAATCCCTGCGTTAAGCCGAATGTAGATCTACATATTTCTATGTGTAGTATTCAAATAATTTGAAGCATCTTTTATTGGAACTTGGTAACGTTGAATTAAACTTAAATGTCAGAATGGAACATTCTACCACTAGGTTATTTTCACACCATTTACTTGGTGCTCAAGACATTTAAATCAGGTAAAGTCAACTTTTAGCCTTAATGGTAAATTCCGAACATTTGATATAGACCAGTTAAAACAGTTTTTTATCAGTGGTGAGATAATTGTTTAATTCTTCATTGTCGTTTTTATTGTTTTATGTCAAACGCAAATGATATCTATTGTCTTTTTAATTGCCGTATTACCTACATAGTATTCAAAAAGAAAAAGGCCAACCAGCAGTGGAATCCCAAGATTTACAGAATGTTATGAAATTGCGGGATTTAAGTGGTTCATTTGTCGGGATTTTGACAACAGAGAATTCAACGTGGGGTCATAACAAATATTTACATTTTTTCTCTTGGCGTAAATGTTGGCGATATATACAGAAGATAAATGATCAATTTACATTTTATTAACCTACTACCGATGTTGTAGCATTGGAATTTTATCACCTATAATATCGCACTTTGACCTGACCTCCTCGCAATCACTTTAAGAGGGCACTTTTCTACGTTTTTCTTTAGTAATATTATCGTACAGATATTCTCCTCAGCAATAACAGTTACGAGATAGCTCCATTAATTTAAGGATTACGGAGAGCGAAGCGAATGCACCCTGGCACTTGTAGTTTATGTTCCGGCCATGGAATGCGATGACACGCTCGACTACCCTACTTTCGCATGAAATGTGTAAATAAATAACATATTTTTAGAGTTTATGATCGATGCAAATACAGGTCGGTGATTCAATTTAACGAGTTTTTGTTCATATTTATTCAGTACTCGTCTTTAATATTTTTGTAAAAAAGTAAATCTTTTATTAGAACTTTAAAAAAATTTAGAAACCAAAGTGTATTTTTATCGAGGACCATATGGTGCGTTGACCGCTTTTGAGCTGACCTTGCTTATGTTAAATACGTTTATCGGCGATAATCCACAAGAGTTTAAAAGTTGGACATACACATGTTATGCCAGTTATATTTATGATTGTTAAGAATTCAGTTGACTTTTGAAAAACATGCATTTATTGAGAATTAACACTGATACTGGTCGTGGCAGAGCCTTTAAAAAAAGTGACCACAGCTTCCATTGCAGCGAACGTACTTATTAAGGTTTTAGCAGAACCATATAAAAGTGACCAGAGCCGCCATTGCAACTTACCAATAATGGTTGTAGCAGAATCTTTTAAACGCCGGTGACCACAGCAGCCATTGTAGCTTACTAATAATGTTTGTAGCAGAGCTGCTCATGTATTAAACTGACCACAGCCGCCATTGCAGCGTACTAATAATGTTTGTAGCAGAGCTGCTCATGTATAAAACTGACCACAGCCGCCATTGCAGCTTACTAATAATGGTTGTAGCAGAACTGCTCATGTATAAAACTGACCACAGCCGCCATTGCAGCTTACCAATAATGGTTGTAGCAGAGCTGCTCACGTATAAAAGTGACCACAACCGCCATTGCAGCTTACTAATAATGTTTGTAGCAGAGCTGCTCACGTATAAAAGTGACCACAACCGCCATTGCAGCTTACTAATTATGGTTGTAGCAGAGCTGCTCGTGTATAAAAGTGACCACATCCCTCCTTGCAGCGAGCTTACTAATAATGGTTGTAGCAGAACCTTATGAAAGTTACCACAGCCGCCATTGCAGCTTACCAATAACGGCTGTAGCAGAGCTGCACACGTATAAAATTGACTACAGCCGCCATTGCAGCAAGCGTACTGATAATGGTTGTAGCAAAACCTTATAAAAATGACCACAGCCGCCATTGCAACTTACCAATAATGGTTGTAGCAGAGCTGCACGTGTATAAAAGTGACCACATATTATCCCCTGAATATCCAGACGGTTTATTCATAGGTACATGTACCTGTCATTAGTATGAGTGAAAAGTGACGCTTTATGTAGATAAGTGTTGCATCGCCTCGGGACCCTTTTTTCTACAATCCCCCTTGGAATCTTCAAATTTCGCTTTTCCGTCTCTTTCCCTCAATCATTTTATGACATAGAACACCCTGTCTAATACTGCATGTTTTGTAAACCCTAATACAGCAGTTTATGTTGTATAATTTGTTTTGCTGGACTGCTGTACCCGTATGTCTTTTAGTATTGGTTATACGTTTTGGACATGACAAATACACAATTATCTCAAATTATAGGCTCAGTGCACATGCTTCTAAATGATGGGCTACGGTGAATTCAAGCAGGCATATAATAACCCCCTTCTCCCAAGCCAATCATAAAAGTTCCCATCTTTCCGCCTATTGTAATGAGTGCCATCTATCACATCCTGCGACAGAGGAGATTCTTCTCTTGCATATGACTTCTTTTCACTTTGTTCGTACACGCCCCTATGAAATTCAATCATAACAATATCCTGAGATACAAGTTAAGTCGCTTATTATGCCAGGTTAAACGTTTATAACATTAATCAATAAGTTCATTGTGATAGGAGTTAGAGATTGCATATTACACGTGTATAAATGTGATATATGTAGCAGAAATAATCGAATGTCTAGGCTTCATTGGTATGTAGAACTAGGTACACTAGAATTCCTTATCAATGACGAAGGAAGAAAAAAACCGATATTTTCCTAAGGTGATTTATCAACTCAACAGACAAATTCTGAAATTGAAACTATCCCGCTTTTATAATTTTACATTAATTAAGCCGAGGTTTGGGGAAAACATCTACAGACATAATGTGTTTGTATAGTATCCTGTATTCTGCGGCTTGTATCCTGTATTCTGCGGCTTGTAACAACGTAGAATCATAGAATGATTCATGCTTAGTATGTAAAATACCTGTGTATGCATCAATACAGACCCTCCAGCTGAAGTAAACATTATTTAAAGTGAACAGCATGTATATCCGGAACAAGGAAAATGCGTTAGCAGCTTTTCTTATTGTAAATATCAGCACAATACTGTACAGAGTATGCCTTCAGTGGGTGTGAATCTGGAATCTTCCCTCTACAAATAGATGATTTCTGGAGTCAGTACGTGTTACAATTTCCCCTAGCTTTACGCTTGTACATTGCAGTGTTAGTAAAGGTATGATTGAGAAATGCTACTATGTACAATTTACAGTATTTACGGACATAATGCTATTGGTCAATCTGAAGCAATCGTTATTACTGTAATCTAAAGGAAATATCATTTCTTCCTTGCTTTCTTAGGATTATGTGTACCTCTTTTGCTGCTAAAACACCTTTTTGACAGCAATGTTCAATAATTTGTGCCACACGAGATTGGTAAAGCTTCGTGTTTTTCGCCTTTTTATTATTATTTCAGGTATATCATCAGCCTATTGCAGGCCTGACGAATATTTAGCAGTGTTTTATCCCATGTATCTTTATCGTAACAAGATACCATTTTCTTTCCGTCTAATCCGAAAAATGTGCCAATGAATGTGTTTCATGTTTCCCCTCGAGTTGAATAACAAAAATGGCAGATCGGTTGATTTACCCGTTCTTCTTATGAGCAGGTAAAGTCCGAGGTCCATTGTCAAAGACTGTCTTGGCCTGTTACAAATCCTTCATTTCATAGTTCGTAGCATCCTGAGGCAGTCATGATTTGATTTTCTGGAAAGCAAGAAAACCAGACAATGAATTAAACAAGACTTAACCTAAAATTTTGTTAATTTTTTGTAGTCATTAAAAAGTTTTTATTTATGAGGTTTTACACAAGTGTTTTGCACCAATTGACTTTAAGATATTGGGGATTACTTACAGTATACGTGTATACAATGATTTAGTCATTTGATTATTGAAATTTGAAGCATGAACATTTAAAAAGTATAATTACTTATTCAGTCATTGCAACACTGAGGCGGTTGAGCTTTCTTTGCCATCAGTCATTAGAAAGTGAGATAATATGGTACTAGTGTGTGGGCAGAAGCATGTTGATCATATCGTCTATTTCTTATATACATACATGACTGAGTACAGATATACTGTTATTTGCAGGTGAACCCCCACAGTGTAGCGGAGAGAAGTGGCATACAAGCTGGAGATGGAATCATTTATATCAATAACACATGTACTGATGAGCTCACACATGAACAAGCTAAAATGGAAATTATCAGAGCAGGAAATAGTATTGTTCTAACAGTTCAAAGGTTAGCACAGTCTAAATGCATTTGGTAATAAGATTGTCGTAAATTTTAGAAAGTTAGCTCAGTCTAAACACGATTGGGTATCAAAATCTTCAAATTTAGCAATATTAGCACGGTCTAAGCAATTTAGATTGTAAAAATGTTTTGTTCAGTTAACACACATATTGGTCATATTTCTATGTAAATATTTGTAATATTTTTTTTTATAACTCAACACATGTTTTGGTAATACCGTATATCTTTATAACTCTACAAATGTTTTGGTACCATTTCGTTATAGCTCTACACACGTTTTGGTAACATTTCGTTATAACTCTACACACATTTTGGTAACATTTCGTTATAACTCTACACACGTTTTGGTAACATTTCGATATTACTCTACACACGTTTTGGTAACATTTCGTTATTGCTCTACACACGTTTCGGTAACATTTCGTTTTAACTCTACACACGTTTTAGTTACGTTTCGTTAAACGTTTCGTTCAAACTGTTCATAAGCTAGCAGAGTCTAGACATGATTTGGTAATGAATTGTTCAAACAGTTCCAAAGTTAGCACAGTCAACACACATTTGATTTAAACATTGTTCAAACTGCTTGAAAATTAGAACAGTCTACACACGAATTGTTCTTACTGTTTCAACATTAGCGTTGTCTAAGAATATTTTTTTAAGTTTATTCTAGCTGTTCTAAAGTAAGCAAAGTCTAAACATGTTTTGATACAAGAATGTTCTAACTGTTCAAAAGCTATTGATGTCATAACACTTTAAAGTCAAAGATTATCGAAGGTTAAGGTTAGTGTTGTCCTAATACATTGGAGTACAAGGTTGTTCAACGTTATTATAGTCGTCACAAATTTGAGTCAAAAATTGTTCAACAAGTTAGCATTAATTGAACATATACATGTATAAGATTATTAATCTACGTTTAGCATTGCAAAAATACATTTTCGTACAAAATTATTCAAATGCTAGTCTTGTCTTCATTGATTAAAAAAAATGTTCGAAGGTTTTAACTTATTTGCAGAAATGTTTATTTTGGTGTTCAAAGGTTAGCGTTTTTTAGCTCACCTGAGCCAAAGGCTCAAGTGAGCTATAGTCATAGCGCACCGTCCGTCCGTCCGTAAACTTTTCACATTTTCAACTTCTTCTTCAGAACCACCGCAGGGATTTTGATGAAACTTGGTAGCGTTGAAGTACTCATGGTCCCCTACAAGTGTTGATGTTTTTCGGTTGGATCCACCCAGGGGTGGAAAAGGGGCGGGGCCAAATAGGTCCAGATGGGTACCCTCCTTTGAGTAACTTCTTCTTTAGAAGGGCTGCATAGATGGAAAAACTGAA
>JACSZP010008038.1:7701-20318 GCA_016161895.1 Pinna nobilis | reverse complement strand
ACATACATACATACATACATACATACATACATACATAATTATATATAATGCTATAATTCTGGGTACTGTCCAAGCTCTTAAGACATGATGAATACTCATGTTCTTCCCCTTAGTTCCACTCCATCTACTCTATCTATGTATAACATCTAAAACCACTATTCCTTCATTACCACAGTGATTTTATTACGTGCGTGAATTGATGTAAAATTGCTGAGGAAAGTAACTGAGGAAATAGCAACCTAAATATTGATGACAATGGCAAGTGTATGATGCGCTAGGTGTTAAACGAAGACAACATTGACAAATTACAGAGAAAACCAAAGTGACATCACATAAATGAACAAATCACGACGTTTGGGTTTATTGTCTTAAAACGTCACCCACAACAGAAACGTTATCGTGTTAACATCACAGATTATACAAGTGTTTTACATATCACATGCTCAATATCACATCTTCTGTTGTATACATAGCAAATGTAGGATAGTAAAATACAAGTTTATGTTAACGTAGTAACTTAATTTTGGTCTCTCTCGTTTAGTTTGTAGTGATTACGTCATGGTTACAATGCTTTTGAAGCTTCGTTTTCTATTCTCTAATCTGACTGAAGGTTTTAATTTTTTATGTCACGTTAGACAACCGTCTAGTCTTATGGCGGAATCATTCACATTACATAGCATATTCTTATATGCAGTAGAAGTAGTAATATTAGTAACTGTGTACGGGGTAGAGGTGGCCAATATGTCCAAATGTTCCAATTTAAAACACAAGAAATAGAATGACAATGGGCAGACTTGAAACGCTCTGAGAATTTTTCTAAGACCCAAGCCAATCAGCTGAACAACTCTTCGACCTCTCATTCATTTTCAGTGTCATTTTAACGATAATTCAGTCATATTGTTAAGCGTAACATAATTCATGTAATACCAAACCAACATAATATTCGCTTCATTCAGATTATATAAGGTACTGGACGACAGTACTTCCGCTGTACATTTGGTGAAGAGTTTTCGGTATGAAAATCAATGGGTTCCTTGTGCAAATTATTGGAATGATAGTACCCAATTATCCATCAGGTAGAGCCCACATTTCTATCGACCAAAGCCAGTAGCATTAACGTTGAAAAAAGTAATCTGAAATATGACGTCAGAAATTCCGAGATGCCGTTGACATTGTCAATTTCTATCCGCGAGAGATAAACTCCATTTATAGAATTTGTGGTAGACCAACAGATGTCAAATTATTCTCTGGTTGTTAGAAATTTTACAAAAAAAAAGATTCCGTAGATCCCCAATGTAGTCAATGTCTTTTTGATATAATGCTCCAATAAATGGAAACGGCAAACCAAACATCCGCAGCCATTTTCATCTCTAACTTCAACTTTCTAGTACAGTACTTATGAAGCAGTTTATGTTAATCGAATTAAGAGTTACGCAGTCTTTGATTGAAATATTCTATAATTAACCGCTTACCACTGTTAATTGCTTCTCTCTTTATCTGTGTAAATTATTTCCTAAATTAACCCGATTCACAAGAGACATCATGTGTAGTTTCCACGAGAAAACGGAATTGTTACGATAATCAAATCAGTTTTTTGTCTAATCAAATTATTCTTGGCCAAGTAAGAGTGAGTCTCGAGTATCCCTGGGAAGGAATTCTGAAATAAGATAATTGATATAGAGGACACTTGATAAAATATCATTCACTTATTATCCTCTTGTAACAGTAACAGAGTGAATGTAGATCATTACATCATCAATTTATTTAGAATCGCTATACACTTGTGCCAAGTGACATTTCTCTTTTACCTTTGCGTTATCATATTGCGTATTAATTTGCAGAAACATAAATGATCACTGTGGGTGACGTTTCTTTTTCCATGTAAAGTATCGATTTTTCGGCCGTAAAATTAGAAATAGATTCCGTCCAAATTAGGAAGCTAAACTAACATCCTTTTTCACATCTGTTTCAATGACATTCGCAAATGCCAAGTTTCTAAAATTGCAAGATATTTTGTAAGTATATTCAGAACAGAAATTTCAATATAGATCATATTTTGTTCGTCATTGTTTTTGCTATAATAGGCTATACTGAGGTCTACAAAGCATGTTATTTTGGAAATTGTTCTTCAGATTTTTTGTACTTTCGGAATTTTGTAACGTTACTACGTTCACATCATCATTTGATTCAAAAAGAATTTGTGGTAGGCTAATACCTAAATTAATATTCTTATATATTTATGATAAGCATGAAGTCATGACAAGTAATCGTTCACTTTTGGTAACTGTCATACTATTTTGATACAAAATCACGATTCAAAAACTGAACAAAAGCAAAAGACGTAATATAGAGAAAAACATTGGCTTAACTTTTATAGTTGTTATCACTCTTATCATTCTTAATATATCCAAATCAACAGCATCTCCATGAATACAACAATGAACATTGGATGATTATTTGTTGAAAGATGAAATATAGCACAAAGTACAGATTCGATCCATTAGTCGACAATGACTCATATAATGGATCTAACAACACCATGCCCCTATTATCGACCTATAAGTGCTCTCTATTTCGCTACATTTACTCCGTTGAGGTGAAGACTCTCTGTAATTTGGATCCGTATCAATATGATAGTACCGAGAGAGGGATGCAATAAATTTCTGATACAAGCACGACGTATACAATACGCTATCATTAATTTTGTATTGCTGTTTATTTATAAATCAGGAATAGATCTGAACCTGTATGAGTCGCACTGTTCTGCATTCCTATCTTCTTGTGTAGTCAAATTTGCAGTCAGGAATTATACTATTTTACCAGGTTTTCCCTAGGAGGCTGTATAAAATTATTTTGCAATATTTTTTACTGCATGTCAGTGATTCATTTGTAGTTTTTTTCAGTCAAGAAAATATGCGGCTTGAAGTAAATACAAATGAAAAACAAATACTTTGAAGGAAAATGAGTCAGCCATGCTGCAAACGCTTTTTTGATATATGCTAAATTTTGTGCTTATATTAGTGTTTGTATGTACGCATCTTTGTGTCTATGCATACATGTGCTTGTGTTTGTGTATATGCAAATGGGGGTATTTTTGTCAAATGGCATTGAATAATTATAATTGTTGTAAAAGAAATACTCCTCGGACGGAGAAAGAGGAGGATAGGCAGACATGATGGTTCTAATTATATTTTTGTCAAAATTACCATTTTAAACTGCATTGTTCAAGGAAGTCGCGTTTCCGTTATGATACTAAACTTTCTAGATTGTCTTTCTGTCGAGCTCATTACACTTATAGGAAGAGAATATATTACAAGCCCATTCAGAGGTTTCATTTTCTGGGGTCCTTTTCATTAAAAAAATCGTATGATTAAAATCATTTGTGATTTTACTGGAGCAATTTACCAATTCATCATATTTTGTACATTAACATTAATTTTGATGAAATCTGATTTATATGAATGATGTTAATCCTATTGTGAATATATCTCTTGAGCTAAAGTCATTATTTGTCCAATAATTTTTCCAATAATTAACATTAAACAGGCACTTACGACTTACGAGTGACTTATTTTAAGATTCTTTCTATTTCTGGAAAATACATACTACTACTACTACTACTACTACTACTACTACAACTACTACTACTACTATTAGTACTACTACTACCAGTGTTAATAATAATAATAATAATAATAATAATAATAATACATGCAATAATGATAACGCATGAGAGATCCATTAAACAGAGCTAACATCTTTCCAGACTACCCAAAGGATCAAGCATTGAACAATTACTCTTTGATCAATAGACGTCAGTATCTGTACAAGAGTCTTGTAATGCCATTTGTCTATATGTAAGCGTTTATCCAAGTGTAATGTCCAGTCTTTGCATTAATTATTCAGCCATTTTGTCTTTGTCAGGCTTACTTGACCGACGTGATTCATTTCCTGTCGAAATGTCAGGAGAGAAACTCCCAGATCTTATTCCGGTAACAGTGTTTACTATTCGTATCTTTATCATTTGAACTACAACTCTGTTTATCTGGCTGGTTGGTTGGTTGTACTGTTGTCAAACTTCCAACTAAAAAATCTTACACTTGTATGGAGACGTCACCATATGCCGGTGAAGGGCAACACAATTTTTCTATGCTCGGTATTTTGGACCGAAGAGCTGTATGGTTATGGCACGGGGTCTCGTTTTTGCCGTTTCATCCGAGAGACAGGAGCAGCCAACCGTAGCATGGGTCGGACCGAACCCATGACCTCACTATCAGAAGCCAAACCGTTAGCCACTAGGCCACGGCAGCCCTGATTATGTTTAGAAACGAACTATTCAAACACACTTTCACCTTATGTATAAATTACCATTGCTGTTTTTAGAGTTGCCGTGGTTCTGTCGTCTACAGTAGATACTAATTCTTAGACATAGAGGTCCAGAGCTTGAGTCTTGTTATGAATTCGATAATTTACTAATGACTTATCGGGATTCTTACATTTATAAATAAGAATATTTTTAAATGAAGTTTAAATGTAAATCAAATAGTTTCAAGGACAAGTCTAAAAATACACATACATATAATTTGTTGTTGTATACGACCGGATTTTTTCCCCTGTAATTTGTCAATAGAATTGAGAATCGATATATCGATATCCGGTGTCATTGATCTTGTCGTACAGCGAATAACTACCACTACCTGCGATTCAAGTAATGCCTGCAGCACACATTTTAGCTTGTTTGACTCTAAACTGACATTTAACCACATTTTGTTGAAAGGGATCTTTATGATAATAAAGGAAACGGATATTTCGGTCTTAATCCTTTGCTTTTTATTTCTCAAACCACGAAGTTGAATATTGTTCTAATTCTAAAGATATCAAAAGAAGAAACTTATTTAAGCAAAATAGTTTCATTAGCTTACGTCAACCGGTTCATGTATTTAAATATTGCTGCACCGTATAATACAGGAATGAGTCTGTTTAATTCAGATTTCAATCACGTACTTAGTTTTAGTTAACACACAGTGAATTACACAAACATGCAGCTCCATTCAAATTACTTTTACAAGAACATGGAGATTAAGGACTCTAAAGGATGCGCGATGATTTATCCATCAGACGACATTTGATTCGATTATTCTCTTGACTAACTTAAGTGTCAGGACGACAACTCACAAAGGATAGCTGCTAACATGGATAAAATGACACTTGTATTTCTAAAAAAGCAAATGGTTATCTAAACGATGCTTAAACATTTTTTTTTACTTTAGAAAACATTTCCAATACTACTAGATGTGTTGAGATTCCTTGTGTAAGCCTGATCTATCGAAGTTCACTTTAAATGCTTTGATCTGTATTTGATGTAAGACCCGCTTAGATCGCTCAAACGTCATAAGTGCAGTCAAACTTGACACGCCCGATATTTACTGAATACAAAAAAAAAAACAGAACACAGATCTTAGCTCACTGCTGATTCAAAAGAACCTAACCATTCGTTATACTAGGCACTTAGGGTCATTGAGAAGTGCAAACTCCTGAACGTGGCCTACCGTTACTTATCATTTGCCTACCTGCTATTCAAATTTGTCTAAAACCGATAAAAAATAGAAATTATGGTACATGTATATAAAATATACTGAAACCCTTTCCTGAATGAAACTTTAAGAGATATTTAAATCAGATGGTCGAATTCCATGGTAACGCTTTTGCAAGTAGATCTCAAAGGGCAAATCATATACTGTATACAGGAAAATTTCACCCCGTTTTATCTTTGCCCCTTTCGACTTCATCGTCAATGAGCGAATTCAAAATGGTAAATCTATTGAAAAGAATTATGACGAGACTGATCGAATTCAAAATGGGCGAAACTGTCTGCAAGTTTATTTGGGTGAATATAACACGGGGGCGACAATAAACCTGTATAGAGTGTGCATTTTATTTATGTTCTCAAATACCCTTGCTTAAATACTAGTAATTGTATGAGTACTTATTTCATCTAACGCTTTGTTTAAATGTATCAGAAAATAAGAACAATTCAACTGAAGATACATCATCAGAAAATGTTTGAAAAGGAGAGTATTCATTAATATTACATATTGGGGCAACTGCTAAGGTATAAAAGAAAACGAACAGAGGAATTCAAAATCTTAAATCGAACAACAAAATATTCGGTCGTCAAACAAAAAGAGATAATACTACAAACAGGAATAAACACAACAACACGAACCCCGGTCAAAACTTCGGAATATTCAAAGTTTAAACGAACATGGAAATTAGAGATCAGTTTGATAGACGTCATCTAACAGTTATCGTAAGCAATGTACAACAATTTTATCGATCATGGTGACTTTCCAAAAGAGAACAAAAACTCTGAAGCATGTTAAACAACAGTAATCAACGCTTTCTTTATCAACAGTGATTGTTCACTGTAAATGTTATTTCTAAATTAAGATGCTTACCGTGAATTCGGGTACATGCATATGATATAACCAGGCAATAAAATGTTCTGATAGGAAAGAAAGAATTAACTTCTTCATACCAAATATTTTACAATAAAGGTTGAAATAACTCAATTGACATTTGAAGCTCGAACACGTTAAATGAATTATCTTGGCATCCAATGATGCAATATTCATTTTAAACAAATTATAGTGAAATTGAGCTCAAAATTGATATGAATTAAAACACTTAATTCTATTGAAGAATACGGGAATCGCCTATTGGGATATTTGGTGGAGACTATTCCCAGTTTTTATCAGGAGTACCACAACCTTGTTGTTTCATTACACATGTGTGTACCTTTATCAGTTCTCAGGCATTGTTGAGTAAATGTAAAAATATCGCCATTCTCGCGATTGTTGAAATTGTTTGTGCCTACATCGTGTTCACTACTTCAGGCTTCGGTATGTAGGCCGCCATCGATATTTCTTCTCCCTGTATTAATAACACTCCAACAGAAGTATAAACAAAGCATGCCAAGCCACAATAATGGTGGTGACCTTGAGACATGGACTTTATTAGGTGTCATTTTATGTCTGCCTAACAGCTTAAAACGATAAAAAAAGAAAACTCCTGCTACTTTTCTCTCTGTAGAATTCATGTTTTACGATTTATACAAGACGTATTTTTCCCGGTGTTGACACCCCCTGCAATAGAGTATTCCACTTAAATTCTTGTCTCCAGAAAGATTTCGTTCCAACGTTGGCAACAATCTCATTAACCAAAATTTGATGACTTTTTCAGAAGTACTTATTCTATGTTATGGAGGTTACCATTTTACATAAATCATGGCGACACCATGTTTACAGAAAAGTACAGTGTACAGATATGATAGAAACTTTTCTTATTGATATTGTTTTTCTAGTACACAGGTTTACAACTATTCGTGATAAGTGTTCAAGGATCAAGGATATGTAAGTTATTAAAATACACTATGATCTCCAATACAATTTGTAACACGAATGAATCAAGTCCTCGTTGGAACACATTGTGTTGAGAATTTGTAACGCAGCTTTCAATGCAATCTCTGCGCCTCACCAGAAACGTGATCTTACTGACACATACATTCCCGAATCCTACCCCTAAAACCATGTAACTGATAAGTACCCTGAGGTAGTCACTGGTTCTTGTTAGCATGACACAGTCTTAGTGGACCAAATGAATCTCTCCTTTTAGAGAACTTTATATTCAGCTGTCTGGATTACGCTTATTACTGGATGCTACCCGGTACATTAACTTAATTCTTAAATGAGATATTACTTTTAAAATTATATTAAAGATTAGACAAAGGTTCAATGCAGTGACCTTTTTATAATGACAATAATAAATCCCATCTATGTAGACAACAATCTGTGAATGAACGAATGTTACTATATAAGAACACAAACAGACAATACGCCCTGGTTATATGTAGGTTAATTAGGCAGTCTTTGTAATCGGAAATCCTCAAAGCGTGTCACGGAGAAGTCATCATTGTGGCGCCGTCTGTCGGATTGTGGCTTGTTTATTATGATATATTATACACAATCCACTTATCGAACCCTATAACTCAAACGATTATTGATACAGTGTTATTCCACTGGCCGTTTTAAATGATCGGTCTCACTTGACACATAAGAATTTGTTCAGTCATCCACTGTATTATCTAGAGTGTTCATTACTACGGTATTTGCAGCAGATGATTCATTACCTTTTCTTCAGTTTCTGGTATTCGTTTATGATAATGATTTAATCTTTTTCTCTTGTCTTGCGTACAGTTTGAAACTATTTGCATGAAAATTTACATGCAGATGTCAATTACTTCAAACATCGTCATTTTTAAGAATATAGGCATTACATTGCCATCATTGTTTTGTTTTGTTTTCTTTACAAATGTTCAGCAATTGTATGTAACAGCCTCCGAATGTTGAATTACTTGTTGGATTATGGTTGATGAATTGTCTTTAACGATTTAACGAGAGGTTGTTTCTTAATTATTTCATCTAATTTAAACCGTGCACCCGCGGCGGCTGTAGCCGGTCAGCAGAGGAAGCTTACTCCTCCATGGCACCTGATCCAACCTTGTGATTTTCAGAGGCCCGTCTTTGTCATGTTTGTTTTTCATCGAGTGTGTATATTGCCTCCTGATTCTTTTGGCGAATGATTCCTTGTTATCAGTGACTTTTATATTTTGACCACCGAGTATCTCTGCTGAAAGAAATTTGTCCCTAATGATAGTTTTCGCTCGGTATTAACAAATCATAATGCACAAAAAAAAAAACCACTGGATCACACTGCGCCCAGTTTAAAAAGGTGTTCTTCCGTAAAGTGTTCCAGGAGGATGTTGCTCCTTTGGTTGTTTTCCGGGACTTTCCGAGGCATTATTTGTGTAGGCTACAGACGACATGATACCTACCAGTTCATAAGGTGCTTGATACCTACCAGTTCATCAGGTGCTTGATACCTACCAGTTCATCAGGTGTTTGATACCTACCAGTTCATCAGGTGCTTGATACCTACCAGTTCATTAGGTGCTTGATATCTACCAGTTCATTAGGTGCTTGATACCTACCAGTTCATCAGGTGCTTGATATCTACCAGTTCATAAGGTGCTTGATACCTACCAGTTCATTGGGTGCTTGATACCTACCAATTCATAAGGTGCTTGATATCTATAGGTTCATCAGGTGCTTGATATCTACCAGTTCATAAGGTGCTTGATACTTACCAGTTCATAAGGTGCTTGATATCTACCAGTTCATAAGGTGCTTGATACTTACCAGTTCATAAGGTACTTGATACTTACCAGTTCATAAGGTGCTTGATATCTACCAGTTCATAAGGTGCTTGATACTTACCAGTTCATAAGGTACTTGATATCTACCAGTTCATAAGGTGATTGATACCTACCAGTTCATAAGGTGCTTGATACCTACCATTTCATAAGGTGTTTGATACCTACCAGTTCATAAGGGGCTTGATATCTACCACTTCATAAGGTGCTTGATACTTACCAGTTCATAAGGTGCTTGATATCTACCAGTTCATAAGGTGCTTGATATCTACCAGTTCATAAGGTGATTGATACTTACCAGTTCATAAGGTACTTGATATCTACCAGTTCATAAGGTGATTGATACCTACCAGTTCATAAGGTGCTTGATACCTACCAGTTCATAAGGTGCTTGATACCTACCAGCTCATAAGGTACTTGATATCTACCAGTTCATAAGGTGCTTGATATCTACCAGCTCATAAGGTGCTTGATATCTACCAGTTAACCAGGTGATTGATACCGTGGTATTCATGATTTTCCGCCAGTATGTAACACGACAGGCGCCGAGCGTGGGACAAGAATTGCTTACCCTTCGGAGCACCAGAACTCATTGCCCAGTTTTTGGCAGGGTTCTTGTAACTGTTTTTTTTTTAAATTTTACCATGTCATGTCGTGTGGATTGCTGTTTGTGTTATCTTCTCTTTTTGTTTTGGCCATGGTTTTGTCTGCTTTTCGATTACTGAATTTTGATTGTCCCCTTGGTATATTCAGCTTTCACACTTTTATTACACTAATGTCATAATACATAGTGATGTTTCTTTAGCTCTGTATTGCATTATGACGCTAAACTTTAAGCATCTATTTAAATTATGAATGCAAACTATCAACAGCTGATCTAATGTTCGACAAACAGAACCTAGATAGAATACCCATGTGAGATAAAGACTACGTCTAGCCTGAAGATCTGTCTTCGTTACCGATGTCACATGGCCTACACATCATATACATCTGACTTACAGCTAATGCGAAAAAATCGATCAATTTTGTGTCCGACTCGCTGTATCAATATTCTGAGCGGATGCAATTTGTTAGGATGTGGTACCCAATTATTCAGAGTAATTACAAAGTATATAATATGTTTGTAATGAGTTGTCCCGTTGAGTGAGCTCATTACATTTAATTATGACATAGACAGACAACATGGAGGGATCGAGTTCGTCATACGTCATATGCTATCAATTTCTCACACCAACTGTAATTTTGGTTCAACTTACACGACCAACTAGTGAAACTGCCGTTATTATAACCTTAACTTGTGCTATCATTACACTCAGTAGTTAAGACATATGGTGATCTTGACTCAAACCGGCAGAATGTTTGAAATTTGGCCTTCACTTAAGAATATCCCTTGATACTTCTTCAGGTTCACTTGAAACTGTCGGTCTTTTGGTAGTAAAGGATCTTCAACATCTACCACTAAACTGGACCTCGGTTACAAGTGTACTATGCGCATGTCCTATAAAAAGCATACCTTGCCCTTACCACACGTAAATAAGGAACATACTTTCTATGTTATTGGGAGGTCGGTTTACCGAAGATTCGATATATCAGTATTGAGTATTTTTAGCTATAAGATGATTCATCATTGTGACAATCAATTAAGGATGCCCACACACTTTCTGCGTCAGGAAGAGTCATTGCTTAATATCTTGTGTGTTCAAAAATTAACTGACTGCTCAGTCTTGTCTTTATCACACACGTGACCCTAAATTATAAATGCGGCCAAATACGACCTCAACATCCGATGCAATAAACCTAATCAATGGTTATACTGGTTTTCAGCTTTCCCCTAAATAACTTCTCACTTATATGCAGACGTCATTAAAAGTCTAGAACTTTTTGAATTATGTTCGGTATCTATGATCATCGAGTAGTGTTAACTGGTTCTCTAAGGTGCCGACACATAGTGTGTTATTTATGTTTAAATTTAATTTTGGCGATAATTTCAAAGCAGGCCTCACGCTAGAGTTATCGAACTTGCTAGAGTTATCGAACTTGCTAGGGCTACCGCATCCCGAATGGCGCGGATCGTGTCAGGCTGTCTCAAATTTTGCTCCCACCCACACCCCTTACTTTTGCCAAAATGGTTGTATTATCTAAGCTAAGCTCAGTTTATGAGGGAATTCTTGTGATGTTTTGTAGTCTTATCTAATCATTGTGTTACTCTCTGTTTATGACGATAACTAATGTTCAGAACTGTTTATGATTTAAAGGTTCATATTCGTTGTATTTTGTAATTTGTTTTTGTTGCTAAGCGACAAAGATTTGCCACTTTGCACTTGCCATTATTGGAGTCAAAAATGTGACTCGAGGTTTGGTTTTTAAGGTCTCATTAAAAGCACAGGAAAAGCCAATAACCCGTACCGAGACTCGAACCTACCATCTTAGGACAAGCACTAAACGCAGAATGGATGTGAAAAAATCACTAATTATGTCACATAGATCTTGGTATTTCAAATATGAAGTATCTCTGGATGGACTTTGATATTTTCTGTATGATCTGTTTATTTCACATTGAGTACGACGCAGACAAACCAGGAATTTGTACAGGTATTATCATCTGTCATTTAACTAATTAATCGAATGTTGTCACAAATCTCTCTCTCTCTCTCTCTCTCTCTCTCTCTCTCTCTCTCTCTCTCTCTCTCATTTTTCTGACCCTTAAACCACGTGCTTACCGAAAATTCCTAGATATCTTACTTTTACCTGCTGTAGAATTAAGCGATAAAATCACATTTGTTATGGTAAATATTTTATTTTATCGATTGCACTTCGCATCCAATGCAGATTGCTATTTCTGCTAAATGTATGCCATATACATGTAACAAAAATCTATTCCATCTTCATACTGCCTCACCATACTGTCTGCAGTTATGGAATGAAATGAACTGATATGTTTCAAAGGAAAACAAATAAGTGAAAAGCACAAACGTACTTTGTAATTCAATTATCTGTCTCTGTTTCAGTTCAATTGCTACAAAGAAATCTTTAGAGTATAGTAACAGCGCCTTAATGCATTGTATTACATAAGAGAATTATTGGTTTGGGTTGATTTTTCTTAAACGCTGCTTGCACCGGTCTCAGCATTATATCGGCAGCATTCAGCTGATGTAAACTACATACATAGATATTTGGAATGAAGTTTGCAACAATTTTCTTACACGGCGTCAGCTATGCCACGTCAAAACAAAGCCTTGCTCTTCACATTGTTTCCAAGTGATGAAGCCATGGTAGATTTATCAGAATCAATTCCCAATTGGGGGCCTCCGTGGCCAAGTGGTTAGCGTGTTCGACTTCGAATCGA
>JACSZP010008034.1:0-17650 GCA_016161895.1 Pinna nobilis | reverse complement strand
GTATTTGTGTATTTCTGTTTGTAATTTAGTCTCCTTTTTGTTTTGGTCACGATTTTGTCTGTTCTTGACTTATTCTATTTGGAATACTCCTTGGTATCTTCTGTTTCATCCATTTAACTACGGATTACTCCGTTTACCTGATCAAGATAAATAGGGCTCACGGCGGGTGTGTTCGATCAATAAGGAATATTCATTCCTCCTATGCACCTGATCCTACTCCTGGTGTATCCAGTGATCCGTGTTTTCCCACCTCTTTATTTTGCTCCAGCTCTTTATTGTAATTCCTTATAGGAATTATTCGATCGATCACTGTTCGTTACCTTTACCTTTTTAGCTGTTAGATTAGAAACACATTTACGTACTAGTCACCTTAAAAAACCCAAGTTGTGTCACGAACATTTGAGGGGAAAATGACTATTTGACTATCTAATTTACATGTTAACACTTACAACTGTTATTTACTGCTGCCCAGTATCAATATATCATAGAAAACAATAGTCTACCAAGCTAAAATCACACAGAAGGCAATCAAGGCTTCAAAATCTTGGAAATGGAGCAATCATTTAAATGAAGTCGTTTCCGGCCCACTTCCTTTATCACCGGAAGTAAGCTCTTATTTCTCAGCTTTTGTAACGCTTCATAACACAATAGTCATTTGCACCAAAACAACAACGTTCTCGTTTTAGTATAACAATTTGTTTTTCAGTTTTGGGTTACAGATGCGATTGGCAGCAAGCAGACGATTTCAAAAGACTATTGAACTGCACATGAGTTGTAGCATTATCATTAGGTTAAAAGCCATATCAGATTTGAAGCACACACAAAGGAAGAAAAAACACCGGCCCAGAAACCAGAACCAAAGCCAGTCTGCCCTTGACAATTTGATGGAGATTTTTTAATTCAAATAGCATGCGGCTTCTTTAGATCTGGTCCGTATGTTTGGTCTCTGAATTTTCGCGTTTATATGTAATTAGTTATGTTCAGACAATGCACTCTGTTTGCTTTTTAAAACTAATATTTACGCCGCTATCCACAATTTCCCCCGTTATGTTGAGGTTTACAGATATAGCGATAAAGGAGAACCCCTGTGGTCCCTAAGTACCAGAATAAGGACCACAGGGCGAACACTTTTATTGACTATACACGGTTTCTACAATAAACCCCTTTAGTTTGGATTTTATTATTTCCCCGAATACCAAACAATCTTTCTAATATACCCGTCCTTCGGATGAAACAGTAAAATACCAAGAATCCGGGTCCCATGCGAATCCAGGAATTTTTTTTTCCAGGCAGGTTCGAACTTATGGCAAGAAAAAGACCAACCCTCTTTAATGAGTATTTAAGCTAGCAGCATTGGCCAATGATCATATACGTAAATGTTATACATTTTGCCAATTCCGGGAGGGGGGGGGTCGAACATCCCAACCCCATTCCCACTGATCCCCTCTCTAGATCCAAGAATACACTAGGTTTTGTCACATTCAAGATTCCTGATTGTTCATCGGACCTTTGATTTCGACGGTAAACTTTTAACGGAAAGTCAAAAATACCCGGGTACACCAAACAGAATTTAAACGAAAGAATATCTACATGCGATCGAAATATGTCATGAAAAGGCAATAGATATAATCGGTTTAAAGGTGTTTGTAGTAATCTGGAGAATCTGGGGCCTTATACTTTTGAAAAAAAAAACCAAAACTCGCCCATTAAAGTTCGACGTCTCCCTGTACGAGTAGTTTATGGGAAAGTTAACGTGGAAGTCGATGAACACGCGCTTTTCGAAGGTATAAAATCTCGAGAAATACAAAACTACACTGAGAGTTTTACAACATCAGTTGATTTCAGCTATATCCTTCGCTTAAAGATGAAGGTATTGCCAAAGTTTTGTAGTGATAATTAACTCCAGGAAGGTATTTATCGGTTTATAACCTTGTTTCAGTCTGCTTGGGGTTTACAAAATCTTATTATCCGGAAATTAGAATTTAATTTTTGACAGAATTTTCGACGAAAGTTCAATTGACGTAGGTTCTTATCGATTTAGAAACGAACATTGCAATGGGAAAAAATTGAACGCAAGTCTGCATGTGATTCAAACTACCTACAAGGCTTTTACCAAAAAAGGTTTTGGTATCACGAGAAGGAATGAGTCAACATCTGCCAATCAAACCTTCTGAAATCAGTACAGACTGTCTTCTTCAATATTTCACAACTATGTTTCAATACTTGACTTTCACGTTCACTAAAAGACGAGATTTCTGATGACTGAAGGTAATTCCGGCTAGATAGAACGGGTGTGTATAGGGGGGGGGAGAGAATGAACCCCTGATGACAAAATATAAATGTATGTAATTCTGATTGTATTTGATGATAGCAAAGATGATATATCGAATATGTACCAGTCGAAAAACGTGAAGATATAGCTCATATTCAAGAGGGAAGTATCTCGGTTATTGTAAAAGCAAAAACTGGATACGGATTTGAATTAGATATACAGCGGGAGTATTGCAGCTCTAATACATGTATTTTAAATAATATATATTAATATATATTCTACAATTGTCAAATGACAAGTTGATGCATGACATAGCAACAAGACAATTTTACTATGCAAACAAATGTGTATATGATAATCTAAATATATAAATATGAACCAACCTTAAATCCAATAGTTGTATTCTTTTCGTTTATAAGTCAGCGAGATATCGCACTTAAGTAACCATATTTCAAATCATACTTTCTACAACATTGATCTTAAAAGAGTAGAAATTCCAAAGACTTGAGTATGAATTTTCAGACTGTACATTGATCTTACAAAAGAAAATCGTTCCAGTTGATACGAGATGAATTCACTTCTAGGAATAATTGAATTTGAAACTATTACTTTGAATATTCGAAATGCAAGTTAGAAATTGTGTGGATAATTACTTTATGAATTGAAGATTACGAAACAGAGTTGGAAAGTAATAAAAGAAATACATTTGTCAATTCTTGAAGTATTATCTACATCGCCGAGTCGAAGAATAATCACACCAATACCACGAACAGTATTCCAACAGTGAAACCTTTTCCAAACACGCCAATTATATAAAGAGGGACATTGTAAAAAAGAAACTTGAAGGTACGAAGGGACATTGAAAATTCAAAAGTGGAACGGCAGACAACACCATTTCAAAGAGACAACGTTACACTTCAACGCTTTTCTACACAATATTAAGCACTAAAAGAATGTTAAAGAAGTAAAGACGTCAATCTAACTACTGTAAATGCAGTAATATTCGCAAGAATTTTATTTTCGCGTAATTACACGAGAGCACTCAGTCGCGAAAATAAAGTCATCGCTAAATATGATATTAAACCTGATATTAAAATGCATCAAACAACACAAATTATTAACTTAAATTCACAAGCGCGAAAGTTAAGTATCGCGAATAATTATACGACCATTGATTCGCTAAAATAAAGTTCCGCGAACATTTCCGGATTTACAGCATAAGGGATCTGGGTAAAGTACCTTACTTGTCAGCAGCAGCAACCGTTTATCAGGGATATCCTGATAGGAAACACATGCAAAGTTATGTTCCCTCGACATAGTTCTTGGCAACCCAGTATTCACGTAAAGGACCACATCATTAATAGCACCACCTTTTGTCTTTTGTTTTTATTTTGTTGTAGTTGTTGTTGTTATTTATTTATTTATTTTTTTGCGGCCCTCCTCTTCAGTATTCAAAGACCGTCAGGACAGACGACCTGGTATTGTGAAAAGACGATTGACTATATACTGTTTCTGAAAAAAAACACATCATTCTTTACTTTATACTTTGTTAGTTCTTTATGGATCTTTGTTTCCGCAATCTGAAATGTAAAACACGAACTTTTCAATATGATAATAGGTGTAAATTACTTACCCCTGAAAAAGACTTTCTCTGAGTGTCAGTTTTTCTTCCCAGGCCCATATAGCCATATATTTTATTTCACCAACATGCTCTCTGCATTCCCCCCGCTCCATTTTTCTGTACCCCTCTGTTTTGCTGTCCCACCACCCTATTTCATTTGCATATCTACAATAATTGAACTAGTTTGATTGTTTCAGTTACATACAAATATTTTTTTATAATGCAACTCCAAGGTCAAAACATACCGTTATCTACTGTGTGGTGCAATTTACCTATATGTTTTACCACCACACAATTAAGTACCACCACAATATCCAGAATTTCTGGGGAGAACACTAACGTGTTATTTGAACGTATTTACTTACTCTAATTTAATCTAGATAAATAATCACAGTGTGCGTTTTCTGAATACGACTTATTACACACACAAAAAATTGCCAAATGCAAACATTTAATGTTCAAACGCTAGATAACCCATGTACAATGTACTAAATTCCTCCGACAGGTTCCCATCTGTGGAAAGTGTTTACTTACTGGCGATGAATTAAAGTGAAAGTAATGCACTTCTTAGTCTCAAGGGAGTCTCAGGTTAGGTATAGAGAGTTCGACGAAGACTGTGTTTCATATTTGTTTGCATAATAAATTTACTTAAGTATGAATGGCGACGACTTGAATTTTAGTGAGACTATATCTTTGTTGAGCTCCAAAAAGCATGAAATAGAAAGCAAAGTCATTGAATTTTGTTGTGAGGTCTTTAGATGATGCTGATATTCAGTCGAACATCATTAACCCGGACGCCAATAATCCGAATGATTCACTTTCCGACAAAATTGCAATACAAAAAAAAATCCAACTGCATTGGACATTATGATGTGTGCCTTTCAGTAATCCGCAATATATATATATTGCGTATTACTGAAAGGCAGACATCATAATGACCAATGCAGTTGGATTTTTTTGCACATATATATATATTAACGGTGTTAACTTCATATCGTTTAAACATTGAGAAGATTTAACCAGTGCTTAGAGATAAATTTTTATTTTGTAGTCTAGCATGGTTACCTAGGCATTTAACACTTAGTCTTACCCTCATTAATATGCAAGATAAGTTTCCGTTTGTGATAATATAGGACATATGTATACACATCTATTCACTGTATTCTATGTATTCAAATGAGAAAACAATTATTATTGTTTCAGCAATTTTTGTTGATACATTTTAATACTATGTGCATAACTTTTCAATGTAAAATCTTCTTGTTCGAGCAGAAGTTTTGTTTGAATCAGAAAAATACCGTAAACTCCGAGTATATCATTTTTGCGTTATTACGCGAGCACATTTTATGACAAAAATTTATTTCTCGCTAAATATACTTACCTGGCATTACAAAGCGACATACAGCATATTAGGCTATTAATTTTAGATACTTATGAACGAAAACATGTTACCGCGAATAATACATAACTGCTGGTTCGCCAAAATAAGGTCACGCAAAATAACTGGATTTACAATGGTTAAAACATGAAGTGTATTCTTATCATAAATACCACATAAATGCCTCTTTTTCGAGAACCTGCTGTGTAAGAACTACATATATTTCAACGTGTAAAAATAATAGGATGGAATACGATCTGATAATTGAAATATTATCAAAACTAATATGAAATTTCATCTCTGCAGATGCCTAAAGATCTGTAGAATATAAACAATTAGCCGTAGATTTACTTTGTTTATTCTTTATTACGCAATTTTCTTCCAGTTATTTATCTTATATCGACGTTTATGTAAATTTTATCTTGCTTTGATATTAGAATTATATATGAGGAGTTATTGTGAAGCTAGGTAATACAGTGCCGTTCAAATACAGGGACCGCCGTGGCCTTATGGTTAACGTGTTCGATTTTTGATCGAGAAGTCAAGAATTCTAATAAGAGTCAAATTTTGGTGGGTTGTCCATGCATTTTGGATAATAAGGAAAAACCGAGGTCTCATGACACAGTTTGTGTCGGCACGTTAAAGAGCCCTCCATTCTCTAGGCCATAAGTACAAAATTTATCGCACTTCACCGGCACACAGTGACGTCAACAAACAAGTAAAAAATTCTTGAGTGGGACAATAAACAACATTACAACCAACTAATCAATCTTACAAATAAAATGGATTGATTCGATACATGTGTCCATTCGAAAAACTTGGTGAATTTGAATTATGCCGCAGCGCTGGATTTGATGCATCCATTTCATGAAAACGTACAAATGAGATATCCCATATTTACCTGATGAGTAAAACATTCGCGTCGTGTACTGGATACCAGGGGTCATTTTCACAAAAGAAATCCTCAGCTTAAAATCACTCGATATTGTAAGTGGGCAATTTTTTTAATTCCGCTTTTTTTACACTTAACGATAAAAGTTATTAATTGTGATGAAATATTATATGCATGCTTAATACAAACCAGATTGTTAATACATGTATATGTATTGAAATAAAATTTTCTGTAATGTTCATCGTCAAACGCACTTGACTGACTTTTGATTTTTTATCGTACGATTCTTTGTAAAACGGCCCTCGCAAAACATAGCCAGTAACTCCTCGACAATGGTATGGTCAATATATTGAACACTTATCTGTAATTCATTAGTATATTGTTAATTACCTACGAGATCGATGTAGAATGAATGGCATATGACGTCATTATTGTCCGTACATTGTTAAAGTAGACAAAAACCACTGATTTATTTCATTCTCCTTTTCTACATACAGCCCCTGATTAATGAAGGGACGTCATTATCAGAAATGGCATGCATAAACAGCATTGACCATAATATGCCTTGCCTAAAAGGAGTGTACCACATCGTGTATGTACCGAAGCTATATCAATTACCAACATGATGATATCCAAAAGACATATTACCAATTTGATCTTATGAAGACGAAATTCATTTAAAGCGCAGACAGACAAACTCTTAAAGAGGCTGTCACATATATAATACTGAAATATATATTTCTGGAAAATTGTCTTTCTGTAAATTAAAAAAAAAATTCATTTCGAAACTCTAATAATTTTTTAAGCACTCTGTAACATTCTGTGATTTCTATTGAAGTTAAAGACAGACAGGGAACTTTTTATCCATTGCATACAGACAACTGACTATGTTGTAATGGTAGTCACTGCGTAGCTCCAAACACTTATAAGTAAACTTATAATAACTACCTTATAATATTTGCAAGGGAGTTGTTCCTAGTTTGACATTGTATTATCTCGCTGCGGATGATTACTGTCCTTCGGAATACACAGTAAAATTCGAGGTCCCGTGTCATAGTCGTACTAGTAGTAGAAGGAGTAGTAGTAGAAGTAGTTGTTGTTGTTGTTTTCATATTAGTGGTCGAAGTAATAGTAGTCGTTGTTCTGTGGAGCTGTTAAGGAGTAACAGGAGTGGTAATAGATGTAGCGGTAGTTGTAGTAATACTAGTAGTCGATGTGATGGTAGTTATTTTGCTAGTAGCAGGAGTAGTAGTGCCAGATGTTGATCTTGAGTTGCAGTTAGCGGTGATTTTGTTGGTGTTGCCGTATTTATAGTATTGTATTGTTGTTTAACGTCCCGCTCAAGAATATTTCACTCATATGGAGACGTCACCGTAGGCCGGTGAAGGGCGACAAATTTTGCCTATGTTCGGCACTTATGGCCGTANNNCGCTACGCGGATTCGAACCCCGGACCCTCCGATTCGAAGTCGAACACGTGGTTTGATTACCATTATTGTTGATATCACAAACGCATCGCCATCTCTTTAGAGTTTATTTCTATTGTTTTTACCAAATGATTACTATAATTTCCCTTAATGTTTTGCCATCTCTGTTCCCGTATGATTCATATGTATTAATCATAAATAGCCAATTCAAATTTTCTGCAAAATTTCAACATTTATTGCCTTATTCCATTAGGAAAATTAAAGGTCTGACTTATGGGAAGGTTTTATATCGCCTGTGCAATATCTCAAAATAGATTATAAAGTGCAAATCAGCTCATTATAGATCTCTGGATGGCATAACTCACTCATATGAGATATATACTTCTCCATGTGTCGAACAGAAATTACACTGGAGATTGTAAATTTATATAATTTAGATTGAAATAAATTGGTTCGAAGTGCTAGAGTCTCTTCAGTTCGAAAAATGCGCCCTGCATTGCATCTATTTGTCAACATGTAATACGCATATAGCCGCAAAAGTTGTAAATCATTCCCAAACCACTATCACTGCTTCCGTTTTCAATGAGGGTGATAAATACTCAAATTAAAGCAACCTGATTTTGATTGAAAATTTATTAAACTTCTGTCAAGGCTAATGAAACCGTTCCTTTAAACAATGCCACTCTATCAAAAGACTTAAATAAATGGTGTGGGTATACAATCTATCGGCGCCTAGTAATTCGTCTTCTGGTGAAAAGCAACCAAACTTTAAATTTTACTGACCCTTCTTTAAAAGTGGTGACCATGCTCAGAGCTTGGCTAATTTTCCATACATTAACGAGGAATTGAACAACGGTACAATTCAGTCAATAAGGTTGTTTTGGGATACTTTCCCTTTTCAAAACACTTCTACGCGGAGGCGCGTTTAGCCAGCGAATTGGTCAGGAACTTTGGACTTTTTCTGAACTGTACCTTTTTAAAGTTTACCTGTATATCGGTTATGTTGCAGAGTATACCTTTGTGATACATTCTCAAAGGAATCTAAATGAATATTCAAATATTAAATATTTTCAATTTCACTCTAAACCAATTTTTTACTATCCTAACAAGGATGTGTCCTTTGCTTTTAAGGAGACGGTCCGTCCTTCAACACGCGACGTCAAAATGCAACAGCAGAGGCTTTAGTGTCTCAAAACTCCCATGTCCAACAGTTTGTAAACTCAAGGGTTAATATTAACTCTTGATTATATTTCACCGTGGGTTAAAATAGCACCAGAGCAACGGACGTTGTTCAGCAAACAACGGAGCCGCTGTGTTCGCCTTCTGATCGCGAGGTCCCGCGTTCGAATCCGCATTGTCCTGTTCTTCGCATGAGACTTTAAAAACCGTGTCGCCACATAAAAAGACCCTAGCTGCTCAATGACAAAAATGACGAGCAGGGGCCAAATCTGTCGCCCTTCACCGCCACAGGGAAAGGGTGACGTCTCCACTCATCTAAGACAAAGATTATTCAATGGGATTAAACAACAATACAGTAAATTGATTGATTTTGATATTTTTCTATTTATTTATTATTTTGAGTATGCTTAGGAGACAGTGTTTTAGATCTTGTATTTATTTTTTTCCATTGAAGTAACAAACTATCTCGTCTTCACAATTGTTTTAATGGAAATCTTTTGATATGAAATTCGTCAACCTTCGAATTCCTGATATCAGTACAATCAAATCGAGTGCGGATCGTTATGCCAACATAAAAGTAATCTACACCCATACTCCCAATGCTGTACTGGAAATACACAATTTGAAATACATTCAATCATCTACACATATTAGTTTCGTAAGTTATACCCGTCGTATATTGTACATTACTTGAGCATGGAATTCAACGTTGTTTGCATCTTTCATTTCTATCACATCATTGGTTTTAACGTTTGACTGCATTGTTGTAGAATTCCTTCAGAAATTAATCAACATAAACGTAGATGCAAGAAACGAAAATCAAATAGAACGTGTAACCGTACCCACAGAAGTCTAACTTTGTTGATTCAATTTGTGATTTATCATTTTCAATAGAGACTGGATACTGTATTCAAATTTGTGGACGTCGAAATAATTGTACCACTTAGTAATTCATATGAGAACGAAACAAAGATGTGGAATTACTTTTAAATAATTTATAACCAATTTCTTATTTTTAGAACAAAACATTAATGGGCTAGCTGAAATTATCTGGGCAATGGGTATTAAGATAAGAAATTTTGTGTTCGATGCAGAAACAATGGCGACTTAGAAAAAGATTTCTATTGATATGTGTTATGCAATAAAAGTCTTCTTTATCACCAAGTTTGTGAAATGTTAATCTCGTTGCATTGGAGGGTATAAAATTTACTTCTAATTACATTCCCCACCGCACAAAAATCCTGTTTCTTATCTGTAAAGTGAACGGTGAAAAGAAATTAATGAGGGCTATATTCCACAAAAAGCTTCAATGTGATTGTTCCGATTCTGATTCTCCTGAGCGTTTCAAGAAAATAATAACTTGCCGCGGTGATTGAAGATAAGGCGGACTTACTTCGTCAATGTTATGCGATTGTGTGTATCCAGAAAAGTCATCAGGAATCTCTGACAGAGAGTTATTAAACCATCGCTCATATTTCCTGTTTTAATGAAGAATTTATTGCTGTAAAAATAAGTTCCCTTGCACTTGTATTCCGCGATCCTTCTCTCATAGTAGCTTTTATTTTGATATCCAAGAGGCCAAAGAAAATCAACACAAAAATATATATTTTTTATCCTTTAAATAATCTCAAATTATGTAGTTCCATAGAAAAGAGTTTCAAGAAAAAATGTTTGAAAGCCAGAGCCGTAGATCTTCAGTGTAGGTATTTATTAGAATAATATACCATTTTGCTCAAGTAAGTTTAGTTTAAACTTTATATACTATAAATTATACAACGATTTACATACAAGTTATGTGAATTTATATCAATGTCTGTCTTTATTCAAGATGTTGTCGTGCTGGGGTCATTGCTTTTTGGGGAAATTGGAGTACTCGGAGAATGCCAAAGTGATCTAATTGGTAACCGGTAATCCATCTCACATACTCCCCTGTCCAATCCGAGGATCGAACCTGGGTCGCATTGTTGAGAAGCGAGTGCGCTAATCACTGCGCTAATCGGGTACCCTCCCAACATAACTTACTTTTGTTACAATGAAAAGGTACGGGTAACGAACCGCCATCAATCCCTTTACTTTTGTAAGGAATACAAAATAGCTTAGCAAAATTAAGATGCTTAGCTTTGAGGTTTCAGTATCCCCTATATCCCGGTCACACCCATCATGATTCTTATGTCTTGATCAGGTAAACATAGTATTCCTTTGTCAAAACCAGCATGTGATGAACAGTTTAACACTTGGTTAGAAACGTGTAGACAGCAATTAGGTATATTTGAGCATGACCATTTGCAATGACTGACTTTTGGTAGTCAGATCAGGAGAACAGGACATTTTCAACTAATAGCAAAATTTTATCGAATTAAAGGGATTTTCGTAGAACATTTTCAACGTCTCCTTCTTGACACCTGATCCCATGGCATCCCATTAGGTATTTGCCATTATTTCCCACGACGAGTTTGTTATTTATTATTCTATTCTTATAATATTTTAAAAAGGCTTTGGAATTTAAATACTTTATTAATTTTCTTTTTTAGAATAATCGATCAATCAAAATCCGTACAGTGTATGAGGGTTTATGAATCTATTGGGGAGGGGGGGCTTTTTTAGAGGAAAATGAACATGAATAATCCTCAAATCAAGACGACAAATGGTTTATTCTGTAAGAAATTAAAATAATTGTGTAAACTGTAATCGGATATACTCTTAACTTAGCAAAGGCTTGAGACTTACTGGAACCTTAGAATTTTATCTGGCGGGTGGTCCCTGTCAGGGTGCATTTGTAACTAAGTTCTCTCATATCAATAAAAAACTGACCAAAAAAGAATATTGTCGTGTGAGGTAGCGCTGGTACACAGAACTCAGTCAAAAGAAAAGATAATAACCAATTACAAGTACATGCGAAAAAATTAGCCTTATTGTGTGAATTAACTAATAGAATTATGTATAATAATAACCAAAAATATATAACCCAATCACCATAACATGTCAAATATTACGTTACTTGTAGTGTTAAAATTACCAATTATTAGGAGGTAGTTTTTCAAATTCCGCAAAAAAGTGTTATGAATGTCACATTTGACCTGAAATATGACTCCCATAGGATAGATTGATAAGCATTTAATGTCTCGGAAAGCAGCATTTTATAACTGCGCTGGGGATTCGCTATGTTTATACATAACTAATAGTCTATTCCAATTAGTGTAATGAACCTGGCGTGACAGGGGTACTTTAAAAATTCAATTCTATTTTTGCATTCTAAACTTGATATCGAGACGGTTATTTCTTCCTTAAACCCGGCTTTGGATTTGCAATAACAGATTTTACAGTTATTCTGTGTCCGTCATTTTCCTTATTCTAGAATCGACTTAATTTTCGAGTCTTCGCTGCATCACAACAAAAGGTCCAGTATGGCTACTTCCGTTGAAGGATAGGTGACGTTAGTGATATACCATCTGTCCCGTAAAAGTGTATATACATGTACTAGGATTGTAATTCAATATGGTATGATAGGTGCCTCACAGGAGACAGAATTAATAATAAAAAAAGATCATTTCTATTGGTTTCATCCAAGACTTGATTTAAAAGACATTAAACCGTCCAACCTTGATGCGCCTTCTTACACATACACCGGGATTGCATATATATGGTATCGCGTTACATTTTGTTCCGGACTAAACGGTAAATTCAAAAGTATCATTTTATATTTTATGTTGAAATCAAATTTGGAACATGTAAAATTATACAGGTCCTGTGTTTATATATTCTTGGATACCTCTTTAGATTCATATTTTATTTATTTCACTTTTATTATATTTCTAAATGAAATGCAACAGATATTAGTTTCGGAAATATCGGTTGATATGACCAAATTACAAAATAGTTTATCATTTTTTCGACAATAGAAACAGAGTTAGAGTTTGGTTTCGCCTTCGGTACACTATGCAAACTTACAACGNNGGGGGGGCGATAATGCTCGTAAAAACATTGTTATTGAGCGAATTAAGAACATGAAAATGTCCGAAGAACAGATTAGAAAAAGTAACGTTAAATTGAGGGCAAGTGATGCAATTATATGATGCCGAAAGGGATTCGGAATTGATCATCGATCTTGTCCTTAGGGTATGCCAAAATACATTTTCTTTGTCATTTACAATTAAAACCTTCAACGGTCACAACGTCGGACGCCATGCTGGAATGGGAATGTACGTTTCAACTTATTTTCGATAAGGGAATGGATTTATCAAATTTGAAATGCACGAAATGTAATAACATCTATCTGAATAATTTTTTTTATTCTGATGTGGATTTCAAAGTATCGTTTTAGTAAAACGACATTGATTCTGAGTTTGATTACGAGACACTTGGTGCCACTAATCTACTAACCGAATCGAATAAGGTTGTTATTGTGTTCTTGTCCTGCGCTTATTCCGAGTGGAAACATAAAGCTAATGCATCCTTCGTCAACTTTGACATATGGTGCCATTTTACCTTCTTTAATATTTACTATCATTACCGGATTAGACTTATCCCCTGTTTCAAAGCATAGGTGGCACGATAGGTACCGCTTGGAGCAGAAGTTGCTTCACTTCCGAAGCACCTGAACTCAACCGCGGTTTTGATGGCGTTTGTGCAAGTCTGTTTCTAGTTTTAAGTGTTATGTGTACGTTGCTGTAGGTGGTGTTGTATGAAGAGTGAACCTGTCTGTGGTGTTAGTACTCGTCTGAGAACATATTTCTAGAGACAGTATAACTACTGATAGAATACGCTTGAATTTTGTAATATTAATTTTTCATCGTCACGGATCTCCCATCATTTAATTTCAAGTCAAAGAATGCCACGGTCAGGCGTACTTAAAAAGCATGCTTACCCTAAATTAAAAAAGCATTTTTTATCCCTTTTACCCCTACGGAATAGAACTAGGCATTCGGAGGGAATCAGCGTCCGCTGTTGAACAAAGGTTTAGGCAAAGGTAATCTCTGCGATATACAGTCTAACCTGCCTTAGTGATCCGACTCTCTGTCACATGTGACCTTAATATTTGGTTCCTAAAATGGAATTTGATTCACGAGTAACCTGAATTAAGAGATCACATGTTATATTTAACGCTTCCTTGGACGGTCTCTTAAATTATGTTAGGCTGTATATAATTAGTAACCCACGAATGTCTTTGATCATCAGGCCTCCTCATACAATGATTTCCCCATGATTTAAATTCGTAAGATTCTGATGCTATGCTTCTCTTTCCCACAATCGGCGAATCTCCAGACATCTGATTACGTCAAATCTTATTTCCACAGAGGGAAGTCCCAGGAACGCTTTATCTGAGAGAAGACGACGAACCCACTGTGAATATGCAAACTATCAATCACACATGGTCGGACAAGACACAATCTCTCGTCTCTCGCGAGATAAGTGACACGCAATACTCTCTTTAATCTTCTAATGCGTATCCTAAAGATGTGGGCGTCCTTCACCAATATTCCTACGCTAACCACCGTGGCTCAGTGGTTAGCATGTTCGCCTTCTGATCGGGAGGTTGTGAGTTCGAATCCGGGATTGGCTGCCGCTGTACAAACCGAAGTAATGGTTCACAGGAGTCATCGGCACGTTAAAATGCCCTAATTGTTCTGCAGTCTTAAGTAATGAATATAAACCAAATTTGTAGTCCTTCAACGATATACGATTCAGTCTTCATATAAGCGAACGATTCTTGAGTGTGACGTTAAACAACAATACGATCAGCCAACCTAATTTCCTTCTCTATAATTGAGGGATCATAGCAAACCGGCATGAAATGACAAGCTTTTCATTCTTGGTTCCAGTTTGATAAATTCTAATTCTGTGGGTCTCATTATTATTATTATTATTATTATTATTATTATTATTATTATCTTTATTTTTATTATTATTATTATTTTAATTATTATTACTATTATTATTATTATTATTATTATTATTATTATTGTTTTTATCTTTATTATTATTTTTACTATTATTCTTATTATAATTATTTTAATTATTATTACTATTATTATTATTATTATTATTATTATTTATCTATTCATTTATTTAATAATTGTTTTTATAATCATCATCACTTTTTTTTATTTTTATTATCATTATAATTATTATTATTATCATTATTATTATAATTATAATTACCATTTTTACTATTATTATTATTATTGTAATTATTATTATTATTATTATCATAATTATTAGTTTTATTATTATTATTTTTTTTTATTATTATTTTTTTTATTATTATTATTATTATTTTTTTTTTTTATTATTATTATTATTATTATTATTATTTTATCTTACAAACAATCACAGAAATACCGGATGTTTTTAATCAAAGATGACAAATGATGCAGTATATCTATATTTTGACAGATGAAATATTCTTCTGTCAGGACAAATAAGTAAATTGACCGTAGCAAAGTTGATTCGGAGGTTTTACTCAAGATAGAGACATTCAGCACAGAACTAATCAACTTCCTGTCTATTTTTTGGCATGAGTATCCCCTTGATAAACCGATACCATCCCTCCATCAATCATATTTGACCATAAGCCGACTTACCGTTCTTTTTGTGACACTTCGGAAATTTCTTTCGATCTTACGTTAGGAAGTAGATCATTTCAGTGAGATCAATTTTACGTTGCGGTTCTCTCTCTCTCTCTGATGCAAGGAAAGATAAACAGTATGTTGACCTATTGTATGGAAACGCAAAAGAAAGATATACTGAAGCGAATATTACTAGTTTCGAGGACCACTAGTATCAAATATGGCAAATGAGGAAACCAGGTGAAACCAGGGCGACCTTTCGACTTATTGTATTTGAAAGGAAAAAAAATAATATTTTAGAATAGACCATAAGTTATATAATCACTTAAAGCATTAACATTATGTAGTTTATAGCGACCCTCAGAATAAAGAGACTACCCAAATGTTAACGAAATGTACAGATTCACAAGAAGCCTTTACCTATATCAAAGTGATCTGAATTAAGAGACCACCTATCAAAAATGACTTTTTTTTCTAGGACGACCTCTTAAAACAGGCTATATATACATGCATATACATATATCTGTCTCGGGGTGCATTTTTCCAAAATAATAGACAAAATACAGGTTAATCGATAATCACCGATCGATAAAAAGAATCGATCGAATCAAAGATCGATAAAAGAATATCTATGTGGTAAGGAAGCATTTTTTTTTCAAATGAAAAGGATGCGGTATAATCATCCCTTTTCTCTCCGATCTCATGCTGCTTCTTTTCAAATATGCACATAACCATGCGTCATATTAAGCGATAATTATCACAGTATCGTTAGATTTTTATTCCGTTTTGATGTTCCGTAAAAGTAAATTAAATATGAACATGTCAGAAGACAGCCTGCCATGACAACGCATCTGAGATGTATTAATTTAAGCCCATCAGGTCAACAAGAACAAGATTTCAAGTGATCTAGATGAAGAAAAAGTGACATCGCGGAGGCTGATGTCAAATAATAGCCATAAATTATTGAATTTGCGTCAGTAATAAATACAACGTTCTACAGACGAAAATTAATCTGCTTTCAGTAGATGATACAACACAAACTAGCTCTTCTAATTAAAGGTTTTTTTCTGTACGCAGAAAGATAAAGGTAAGATGTTGAATTTGGAAAGGAATTTTGTTTCATGCTGTATTAGAGAGAAAGTTTTATTGTCTGTATCTTCAATTAATAAAATTTGACGATGCTTCGGCTCATTGATTGTCAGTTATTTTTCCTGTACATCTTAAATCGCACCTGTAAAGAAAAACCAGTAAAACCTGAATTAGTAAACTTCTTTATCTAAAGACCGCCTGGTCACAAAGACCTTTTTGTTGTCCTGAATAGTACTTTTTTTTTTAAATCTACCTCTTTATAAAGGACATTCCTAAAAATACTATATAAAGGTTCTCTTGTGTCTCTATATGGTTGTCGTTTCACACGAGTTTCGCTGTGTCTGAATCTTGAAGACGAGGGTATAGTTTTCAAATATTCGTCACATTTTTCACTATACAAATACATTTTCTGAGCTTAAATATTCTCAAACATATCAAATTTACATAAAAAATCAGAAACCATGGGCGGATCCAGGATTTTTTTCCAGGGGGAGTGGGTGGGTCGAAGTTTTTTTTTGGGGGGGGGAGGGGGTCCAACCTGTAAAAAGGAGAAACTTAGCACTGTCAAAAAGAAAATCTGCGCATTTTGACAATTTTTGGTATATATTTTGCAAATTCCAGGGGGTCCGGACCCCTTCGAAACCCCCCCACCCCCTCTAGATCCGCGCATGGAAACTTCAAATAAAATTTCAGAAGTATCAAAGGATAATCGAGCATCCAAGTCCTAATAAGTATGAACAGGTGAGGAATAATTATGGGAGCAACGTTGAAGAAAATCGTACTGCAAGAACAGGAAAGACCAGGTGACCGGACGTTATTTCCGGGAAAAAAATCAAAGATACCTAAGTAAAAATCACAAAAAGTTTATTATGAAATTTAGTGAATATTCGGTAAATTAGGACCTCTGAAAACCCAGAGATGGGATCAGATGTCATGGAGGAATGCACTTCCCGTGTCAACCACTGACCAGTCATACCCACCACGACTCCTACGTCAAATTCAAACGAAATAATCGAGATACGCCAAAATCGATAAAGAAGATTCAACAAACACAATAGACTGTACCATGATTGCTTCTAACCAAATGATTTTCTTTTCCTACAGTGGGTTTTTTTTGGGGGGGGGTTCCAATTTTTTTTTTCTTTTGTTTTGTTTTGTTTTGTTTGTGTGTGTGTTTTTTTCCTTTTTAGCTCACCTGAGCCAAAGGCTCAAGTGAGCTATAGTCAT
>JACSZP010008031.1:0-32903 GCA_016161895.1 Pinna nobilis | reverse complement strand
TCCACCATTCCAGCAGTACTTTACACCGTTCCCTGTCCCTACAATTGTAGTTTTTTTAAACGTTGACTCTTACTACGAAAGTTATTCTACAAAGACAACTAAATATTTTGCAAACGCAGAGGCAACTGACTGATCTGTAAACGTCTGACACGTGACGCTACGTGTGCTATTTGACGTCAGTTGATTGTGACGTCATTATAACACAAATGTTTGACGGACCATTTAATTGTGATGTCATAATAGATAGGTCAATTTCCTAAGAACAGATTAACCAATTGTTTTTTTTTATCCGTTACTCTTTATCTTTCACGGTCAAAATACATTGTACATGCACCTTTGCACTCTTCACAGGTTTTTGTGTTGCCATCTGTAGCTGAATAGATATTTAAGTTCCCAAATAAAGGTTAATTCCTTTTTTTTTTTTACAGTTCTTATCGAGTAATCTATAATATTCAGGTATACATGTATACGCGGGTGTATCTTATCAAATAAACACTACTATCTCTATTGACAGAATTTCATACCAACGTCTATTATCTTTTGGATGCAATGTACTCAAAATCTTAGAGAATTCATTTCCGAGAAAAGCTTGCTGAGTTTGTTAATACATGTTCACTATGAATTTGCCATTTCCCACGATTTTTAATTGAACCTATGTGAAATAGTTATAACAAAAGTTTCTTACTCTGTTTAATTTGGCGTTTTGTCTTTAATCAGATATATAATACCTTCGCTTTGGATCCTAGAAGCACAGTAAAACGAATCACACTGGACGTTAAATGCGTGAACCTTTATAACGAGACGTTGCTGGGGATCAGTACTTACTTAATAAACATTTTCCATCAGCGTCTCTCTGCCATCCGTCACAACACTTCTCATGACACATGAAATTTTGACAAGTTCTCTCCACTCGGTTGTTACAAGGACCATAGGATATTCTATTAAAATTCAAAGATCATCAAAATTGTTAACATTATGCTTGAACGATGTAGTACTAAAATTTGTCATTTGTTTGTATTATTTACTAGACAATCAATCTCTGTTGATTTACTAGAGATATATGGAGACTGCATTGCAGCTGTGCAAAATAAGAAAATGGAGAATGCTTCGTCGATATGCTAAATTTGTAAGTGGACAGATAATGCACTATAAGTGTGCTTAATACATGTAAGTGGATAGGTGGAACATTGGCGAGGCACTAGATAAGTTGAATGAGAATGATCTGTTGATATAGTAGATGAGTGGATAGACAATGTCGCGTCAATGTTCAAGGCCAATGGATTGAAAATGTTTTTGGATTAGCTAGATAAGTGGATAGAGAACACATTGTCGATGAACAAGATAGATATGTAGATAGAAATGTAAATAGGAAGAAAGACAGACAGACAAACAAATAGAAAAACGGACATCGGACATATAAAGGTAGATAGATAAGAGATAGGTAGACAGATAGACAGAGATAAATAGATAAAGAGGCAGATAGACAATTAGACAGAGATAAATAGATAAAGAAGCAGATAGACAGATAGGCCGATCTACCGACCGACAGACAGACAGACAGAAGACGGATGAATAGACAGACAGCTAGACAAACAGAGAAGACGGACAGACAGAGAAGAAAGACAGACAGACAGACAGACAGACAGATAGATAGATAGATAGATAGATAATGCCAGTTACTTTATTTGCATCAGACGGTTTCTTTTTGCAATGCAAACGTCTCGCGTTATACTAGAACATGTGAAGTTTGTTGTAACTATATCATAGCACACATTCTCTTCTCCTGCTCGTTTGGATGGACATAGTTCAGTTCTCTGGGGTCGCATATGAAATAACCTAGAAAAATGATGAAAGCGTATTAAATCAACACAAAATCATAAAATATATTGATTCTCAGAACTGTTATCACTCTTGGTGTTTCTGGGTTGGTTTACTTTCAATTCTGTCTGTATAACCTAATACTTCTCAATAATGTAGTACTTAATGTCACAACCAGATGCATTGATACCAAAAGGCAATAAACATTTTCATTCAAGTAAACTGGGTTTTCAATATAACAAGTAAGTTAAAATAGTAATGGAGTTATTTAGGATAAAAATCAAAATACTGAAAATCCAGAAATTTTCGCGGAACTTTATTTTAGCGAATCAACGGTCATATAATTATTCGCGATACTTTATTTTCGCGCTTGTGAATTTAAGTTAATATTTTGTGTTGTTTGATGCATTTTAATAGCAGGTTATTATTATTAGCGAGGACTTTATTTTCGCGAGTGAGTGATCTCGCGTCATTACGCGAAAATAAAATTCTCGTGAATATTACTGGATTTACAGTACTTTTCAATGTAAGCGGGATTTCGCTATATCAGGGTTCAGTTTAAATTGGCCCTACTGTATATAGTATATCTTTTCTTTTTTTATATTTTTGTGTGATAAACACGCCCCTGTTTGATGCATAACGAAATACCCATGCTAAAGTTATCTGTAACGAGAGAGGTATAGAGCAAGTTAAACAAATCAATATTGACTCTGTTTTTCATTGATTTGAGATAAGAGATACTTGAAACGTAAAATGATTTATTGACGTTGTTTATTGTAATGCGCATCTATATCTCTCTTCAAAACATTAGTTCATTCTCTTAAGGGTTGGCTTAAATTTCATCCAGTCATGGTTTGTAATTTAGAATCAATATATAAATGAAAGACGCTGAGTAATTCATCCAAAAGTCAATGTTATCATTCGGAGAATGCATGACTTATATAGACCTATGAATATAAAGAAAAGGAATCAGATGTCAAGGAAAAGCAACCACGCCCCAAGTTGACCGGTCGTACGGTCATAATACTACAAACAAATTAATATGAGATAAATGAGAATCAGATTTCCGTCACAATCGATAAATATCATTTCTTTACTTCTATTATTAAAGTAACCCATATCACGTGACTAAAATATAAATTTGAATTCATTAAGATTGCATTACGTTCAATTAGAATCAAATAATCAAATTGGTCGGTGAGAAAAAAATACATCTCGAGGTAAACAAGCATGTCGTGCGACGAACTGCATGGTATTTTTGAAGAAAAGAGATAAAATTTGAAATATCAAATATATGATATATATTATATATATGTACGTTTGATGAAGCAAACGAAGAAACAATTTATTCATTTCTTTTATCAGTTTCTATATTTGAGTTTCATTAAGGACACGGTTTGCTTTTTTGATGACTGAACAAAACGAAGGTTGTGTGTGAAAATATGAGATTATGTATTGTTTGTATATTAAATCAAATGGCCGCTCGAAATGAGGACAATGGTGAAATGGTGACCTGAAATCTGACCCGTGTGAGGTCAACGTCAATGCAAAGTCATCATTGCACTGAATTACTGTGAATCAAGAATTAATAAGACAACACAAGGCTTAATCTCACTTACCCCTGAAATCTAAAGTACTCTTATGATTCAATGATTTAGGCGAACCCAAATGTGTCTTTAGGGGAGAATTGGATATTACGAGTGTAATATATTAAAAGCTGATGTAAATTTATCTTATGACTGAAATATCATGAATAAAGTGAAAATATATAGTCAATATATATCAGAAATACTTTTAATTAAGAGTTAGAGAAGGTCATCATTTGAAATCTAATGAACAACGAGTCACATATATGCCATCATATCAATGGAATAAGAATATGAATATGGTCGCCATATGACTAAAATGAAGTCTGTGATGCAAATATATTATCATTTTATTCTCTAAACATGTTTAACTCACTCATACAGTAGTAAATAGACGCCATTTTATAAACTGGCTTGGTAAAAATATGCACATCTAGTGAATATTGTATAAAAATGAAACTTTAAAATCAAGAGATGTACCCAAGTGTTACGGGGACAGAAGTAAGTGTCCCTTGTAAGTCTATCACATTCAGCTTGTGACCACACCCAAAACCAAATTCAGGTGAGGAATAAACCCTTGTCACAGCCTCTATCAAATAAGTATACCAGCATTTAAAGGTAAAGATTAAAGTAAGAGTTATTGGAGCTACAGTGACTAACTTTTACTAATCAGATTAGGTGTAAATGCCATTTTAACCAAAATTGACATATTTTCGAACTCATTAGGTTTCCGTGGAAATTTGCGACCGGTGCGACATGCCAATAGGGGAAGATGGGTCCTTCCTGGCACCTGATTACATTCTTTTACGGATTTACGATTGTTTTCACGTTCAGGGCCCAGTTGTTCATCGGCTGGTTAAATTTTAACTCTCGGTTAAATATAACCAAGGTTTGAAATGAAACCCGGAGTTAAAATATGTTGCTTAATAAGTAAGTTTTTTAGGTTAAAATGAACTTATTGGCAGACAACCTATCAAATTTCAGCTATTTCACCAAGCTCTGAGGCTTTTTTTTTTTTTTTTTACTATATTACGACAAGCCTTGGTTATATTAAAACTTTGATTAGATTTAACCAACTGTTGAACAGCTGGGTCCTGATCGTTATTATGCCTCAACTTGTCATTTTTATTTGGGCTAGAATTTTTGGACATCCTTTGATATCTTTGAAATTATATTCTATGAGAAATACAAAAGAGTTCGGAAAACACGGATAAACCGGATGTGAAACCAGGTATGTAGGAGAAGTAAACATTCCCTGTCGACAGGTCACAGACAGCCCTATCTCTTGTCTTGATAAATGGAGTAATCCGTGGTCAAAATCATTTCAACTTTTCATATGTTATGGAAACATGTACATGTAATGATTCGTATTGCGTGAAGTTATACAGTTACTTCAGAATATTAACAATCTACCTTCAGTTTTCTTAGGAAGACTTCAAACTCGACACTTTCCCATTTACATTGTATATCGTTCTTACTTTGAATTTTACAGAACCAATACAAATCTGTTAATTTAAGCAGAAAGCATGTATACCATTGGGTCGATAAGACACACCTTGTCTGATTAAACACAGAAAACTTTTATCTTGTAGAAGGAAGTGCGAAGATTAATAAGATTTACAATATCCGGGTCAATCCTTGGCGTTGACGTTGAGCGTTTAATTGATCCCTTTGCAGTATTCTCTGGGATGTAAGAAAGACATCTAAGGTTATTAAAAGACGTATTATGCGTTTTCCTGCGTCGTTCCTTTCGGTTAACGATAGTATTTGTTGTTTAGTTTATGTCTACTCATTTTGATGATTGATCGTAGCCAAATTCCACACTGTATTCTTAAAGAGGAAGTAGAGACAATTTAGAAAATAGGGAAAACTATCGAATGAAAAAGCATTAAATATGAATAAAATAATAAAACTATTTACCAGCGTCCTTGAACGAGTAACAGATGACAACTCCATAAAGCCAGTAAACAAAGATATTTTAGTACAGTCGCCATACCCTACACAGTTACATATATAACCTAATCAGGTAACTGATAAGGGAAACGGTTAGACAGGTGCTTGTTTCTCGTCTCTCCCGATACTTTGCGCGAGAAGTCGAACTTACACTATTTATTTGATTTATAACCAGGTTATAACCAGGTTTTATCATGCAATAGAATACTGTTTTATGACTTTAAATCACACGATGTCTTTACTCATACTCAGAAAATGGTTGAGTACTAAGCACTGCACTCGGAAGCATTTCATACCCGGTAAGTGTTTGTAAAATCTGAAATGAAATATAGGTCATCCGGATAGAAAATATAGAACAATTTAATACAAAGATCCTGATCCACATGATTAATCTCTCTCTCTCTTATTTTCTTACTCTCTCTCAAATAATTGATGTACATGTAACATGTGTTTATCTAAATAGGTAGGAGCACCCTAGTCTTATTAAACATGTGCATCGGTGATCTCGCATAATAGAATGCACAATGAGATTAAATGTCAAAGAAGATATTATCATCCTTATCTAACACCAGGATAGATAAAATTGAAAATGCAGGACTTAAGACGTCGGGAGTGCGGTGTCAAGTTTATGTAATAGATATAGGAGCCCGTTGAGGGATACAGATGAGTTTTTATGGCGTGTTTTAGTCCCAATATTTGGGCATTTCTGTTAAGTGATACAATTCAGTTAGTCATGCTGTCTCATAATGGACTTTCTCGCACTCGCTATGTTTCCTTCCATCATCATTTTGAGTCTTATAACATACGACAAAATATGTTTTCATGTGTTCGAAATAATGATCATGTGATGAATAAAGCATATGTAATATCATGTAAATAACAGCTGCCAAGTTATCCTGCTTTCATCCAATGATAAATCAGTCCGATGATGGCCACAATAAAAACGGATTAATGGAAATTCAGAGCTGAGGAAAGGTGTCATGGAGGAGTAAGTATTCCCTTGTTGTTGATGGATCACGCCCATGTACTTCCATTGTTGTATTTGCAAGAACTAAGTGAGGAATAATTTTCCGTCTTAATTGCTAGTGTGATTCAACAATCAATCGAAACAAGTAACCGTTGACTTTTCGGACCATTTCGAAATTTTGTTTTCACGGGAAAAGTGTAAACGTTATTTATTTTACAACGCTATACAAACAAGTTTTTAAAACTGTCGTTCACCCAGGTGTTGGTGTGCGGAGTTCCTTGGTGTGGTAGGATACAGAAGTACTCGGAGAAAAACCACGTGTCCGAACTAGCAACCACCAAACTATCTAACATACTACCCAAGCAGATCCGAGGATCGAACCCGGGTCGAGTTTTCAGGGAAAAGAAGGAAATTTTAGATTGCGTGCCTAAGTTGGAACCTAATCGTCTAACTTCGGAACCGATAGTAAATAAAGTTGGTTGGTTTTATTTTGTAGCAATCCCATATTGCAATCGTTTACTTATATGGAAACGACAGCGTATACACGTAAAGGGCTATAAATTTAGCATATGTTTGACACGTTAAAACGTCAAGTCCCAATGTGACACTGGACCTCGGTTTTGGCTTGTGAATAAAAGCTAGGTAAACAAATTATCAATGGATATAAAATTGATAATGAATCATAAATGTTAGAGAACATGTTTAACACAGTTTATTTCAAAGCCACCTATTTATATTGTATAACTGCCGTATTTGTTGGATACGATAATCAGCAAGTCTGATTTGTCAGTCAGTTAGAGTGATCGCCCCTTGATTTTTTTCTATGATTCTATTCGCTCATATAGGTAGCAGTTGGTGAACCAACCAAAGAATATCAATAAATAATCAACAATTAAAGAAAACTACTTTTTCTATATTTTAATGGTAAGAAAATCAGACACTAAAACAAAAAGCAAGTAGTTTTTCACCTATGTGATCAACTTAGTCCCAGATTAGTAAAAAAGAATCCTTTGCATACAAAATATGTATAAAGCACTTGTTAAATAAACAAAATTATTATATGCAAAATTGAAAAAAAAACAATAAAACTGCTGTCACAAATTCCGACTCTACAAGGGAATTCCTAATTTTGAAAAAAAAAATCATTTTATCATAATTCAATCAATGACAGAAAAATAACATAGAAATTAGCTATCCATTTATATACAAGTGAATACAAATGATATAATAATAACAATGTACAAATAACAAAAATAGAGAATCGCGTCGTGACAATCCAGTTGTCTAGTATAAACATTTGTATATATCCTTGACCATTCACTAATGTGACACAAAAAAGTCAACTCGCAATAAGAAATAACAACTGTTCATTCTGTAAAAAGGCATAACAACATTGGGACTGATTTATGATGTAGATGTACGTATCGAATTCGTGTCGTTGTGTCTGCGGCTATGACCAGAACAGAAAATGTTCTAAATGTAATTTCTTTCATTGAAATGTATACTTTGTTAACAATTGTTCATCTAAGTAAAAAAAACCAGATCCCATATCTACAAAAAAAAAAAAACCAAAACAAAACAAAACAAAACAAAAACAAAAAATAAACCAACAAGAAAAAAACCAACAAAAGCAGAAAACGGACATGCCATGATTAGTTCTTCTAATATGATAACTGCATTACATAATTAATACAAACACTGTCGATAACAAAAGTTATTAAGCACATATAATGTCTGATCTTTACCGTCAGCTTTTCAAGCAAATTGACTGGTGATTTTAACCTTTATTTATTGGGGAGATATCTTTAAATTTGTATCGTTTATAGGTGGACTGAGGGATTTGCCAAATAATATTTTCTTTTTTTATTCCAAACAAACCAGACAATACGTTCAATGGTAAAAGGTTCTTAAGAAATTACGATGCATTATGGTTATAAACTGTTGTCAAATACATGTACCATGCATATTGTATAAAAAAAACGTCATTGACTGATCTGATATGGAATACAAAATAAAATTGGCCATGCCCATTTAGAAAGCTTTTGATTTTCTATGTACAAATCACGAGGTCAATATTGTCCATAGTCTGAACATGGTCACACTTGTTTCTGTAATAAAAGTTCAGTTATTTACATATATGTCATGTTATATAAAAATAAAAGTTATATGACGGCGGAGAATTTACTCCAGCTGATGTAACGAGAGAAGGCCGAAAATGAAACAGCTGGTATCAAGTCCCAATTGCCATGGTGATACCTGACAACAGCGTGATTTTTTTTATCAAGCCTTAAACTCAAGTTTCAGTTTATCGACGGACAATTTGACCTCGTCGGGATCTGTGTAAATCGCTGTATCCTGTTGGTTGGGGAATAACTCCTCGTATACAGGTGGCTTATCCAGTACTCCAGACTTTTCGTATGAGGATGGAAGAGTGTCTCCATACTGTGCGTAGGCATTGTTGTCAAAGCCGTTTCGACCGACAGACGACGGTGGGTTGCTTAGTTGTTTCTTGGTACGGATTCTAAGATAACACAGGACTGTCAGGGCTATGAGGGAAATGACCAATACTGCCACGCCTATGCCGACTCCTGGAAGAATAATAAATATCACCAGCTATAACAGAATACACTCTACTCATTAGATACTAATATAGAATTGAAGAATTACCGAAGTATGTACAAAATGTAAGTCATAATAGGTATGACAAGTTAAATCTAATAACGGCCTCAACGCAGAAAACACTACAAAGCCCTAATGGAATGGGACAAGGTGTCCGGAAGAAGTCCGCGGTCCCTGTTGCCATGCCACACCCGTCGTAAACGCTCATGGAAGCCTTTATCGTTCAGTAAAATATTGATTTCAGTTGAAAAGATAATGTGGTCTTGATCTGGCTAGCAAAAGGACGTTATAGTGACGTTACAGTAAATAGTAATACCTAAGAATATCTTCCAACATTCTTGGAAGGAGATAAAATGTTGTTTGACGAATTCCTTGTATCGACCATTAAAGGTCTGCAGTGACGATTTCAAGCGTTCAATAACACGTCCCTTATGATATAAAAGAGTACTGATAATTGACTAATACGTGAGTTTCAGTGGAGAAACACGTTTTAGAAGGAAGGATATGAAAAAACTGTTAAATAACAAACCAATGAACATGCGACGTTTTTCCTCCTCCTCCTCGTTTCGTCTGAGCGATTCTGGCATACTTTTGTCATGGTTTCCTAAACGACAAAGAAATATGAAGTGACTCAGTACAAATTCCATGAACACTGGAAAGTTCGCAAGGGTGATATGTTTTATCAGTATGGAGTCTGGTATTAAAATAAACTTATTGCGACGTATCAACCTTTAGAGAAGCTATGATACAAACATATGCATGGACATCCATCACACCCTTCTCATGTAACATGTAATCAACACTGTCACATCGACCACATACCCATTTACCTAGCATCAAGTGAAGTCACAGTGATCTTGATACCAGCTTTTAAACATTAGCAGGGTTCACACCACAAAGTGAAATTTCAGCAAAATGTTGAGAAATTAAGAAATTGGCACAAAAATATTGCTTTTGGCTTTTTTTACAAAATGTTTTCACATACTATTTTGTGACGGTGTGAGAAAAAGCATCCTCTCGGCGATATATTGGAAAAATACAGATAAAATCTGATCTTCCCTGGATTCTTCAGATTAATCGTTGTTTTGTTCCAAATAAAACCCTGGTGTGAACCCTGATTAGGCATTTCTATCTTAGTATATTACATAGACAGTCCATGTTTCATCAGTGAAATTTATAAAAATTAAAAAACCAACGCTTTTACTAAATTCCCCCATATATACCCTCATTTGTCATGCCAATTTACAAATGTGTTTTCTTTTTAAAACAAATTCCATATTTCTCGGGAGCAGTAAAACCCAAGGCCACGTGCTACAACACTTGTTCTCTCCCCCAGAGATCCCTGAGTGTCCAATGACCTTGATTGTAAAGCTTGTACCTAACACTTTGAAGCTTTCAACTGTATTTATTGATATCTCTAAATTAGACATAATGTTTCATCGAGTAAAAACACAGCACACATTCATGACAAATATATACTAGTATTTACCATATATTTCGACTAAGAAACGACAATCAGCTTTGTTCCCTTCAAAATCTTCGGCCTCGTAGACTACAAGATGGCTCCCTACTGTAAAGTAATCTCCATTTCTCTTTCCTGTGATTAATTTGTGGTTTTTGATTTCCACGTTGTCTGTCACTCCTGGTGTCTCCCACCAGACATATTGAGCGTTATAGCCTTCTACATTTGCTGGACAAGTGCGATATACGGGTGGATGCACGTCTATAAAAGACAAGAAAGTATACATGTACTGCAAACAAAAGTCTTTCCTTTGTAGTTTGACATTGCTACTTTGTCAAATATAGGTACAATGGAAAAGTACCCAAATATGCTAATCCTAAATCATGTAGAACATGAGAAGCTGTAGGAACTACGAGCTCAACAAGACTAACAATTGCAAAATACAAATGGGACAAAACCAGGTGCCCGGAGCCTATCACATACCCAGTCAGCAAGTCACATCCTTTGTACATGATTCCTAGTTCGATGAAGGAACCAAACTCATCAATCTCGTCCAGGATGTTTTTGTCATAAATAAGACACAAAATATACATTGATTCAATATCATTACACTTATGAGGATGAATCTGTATTAATATCAAATAAACCGAATTACTGGCCATAGTAGAATGTATGAAAGTATAGCACAGGCAAATAAAATGAGAAAAAACTAGCATCGACTATTATAGTTAATCTTTTCGTTAGATGGTGTTCATATAATTCTTTTCCTAAGGTTTTGTTGATAATTTCCTCACCTATCACAGTTACAGTGAAGTAGCAGTGAACATCATAACCATGTATATCTGTAGCACTTGCCACTACTCGGTATATATTCATATTCATGTTGTCACATGCACAGTGTCGGAACATTACTTGGCTGAAGTGGACATAAAGTTCCATGCCCTGACCATCTACAGCGACAACACTCCTTGAAAATAAATCGCCTGCATGTACTTCATTCCTTTCTCTATGCACCGTAACTTGTAAGGACACTGGGCAGACCTTAAATTCAGGTGGCTTCACTGTAAAAATGCATTAATACAATATACATGTGTATACATCATCAAACAATACGGAATTAATGTAACAGTTGAAAGTTATAAATCAAACCAAAGAATGAAATTGATGATGCTCATAAATGAGCCCCACCCACTCCTTCCGTTACAGTTAAACCATTTGTTTCATCATATTGTTCTTTTGTTTTGGGTGATTCATGATGAGTTTACATTTTCGATGATGAACCTGAATCATTGACAGATTGTTTATAATTGTCGTTCTTGTATAAAAATGGATGCATAGCAATGCCTGAATAACATATCTTTCTACCCCTATCTTCATATCATTTCGTAAGTGGGACTAACTCATGTACCATGTGTGATGTCCCACCACATTTGCGAGGAACTGTTGTTTTTGTTAGGGATTGGATGGCGCTAGAAGACAATATACCACTGTAATGTCATTTCTGCGAGAAAATGAAGCTATTCAACGTACAATGTATAACATGTACGTATTGCTAATATAGTATACCGCATTGTATTGTCAGTTAAGATAATATCACTTACATGGTTTTTTAGGGTAGGATACGGGAACATATGTGATCAGTAAAAATTACGTTTCTGGCGAGGCGCGGCAGAGCCGGAAAAGTAAGTTTTACTGACCACATATATTCCCGTATCCTACCCTAAAAAACCATGTAAGCATTTTATCCCAGTGAAGACTTTATATGTGTTGTAAGTGCCAAGGATCACCGTGTCTCGATGCATAGATGTATAATCATTGGGTCGTTCAATGTCGCAGCTGCTACGAGCCTATATGCATAGCTGTCGTCATCAAACAAAGAGCTACATCATACTACAGTGTATTAAAGAGAGAGCCGTGTATGGAAAAATATATAGTTGGCATGTTGTCTCTTTCAATAGTTTTCATTGGACAATGATGTCTGAAATGGGATAAAACATAATACATTTATCTAAAAATTCTCATCACACAAATCCTAAGCACGTACACATATAAAAAAAGGTTTCGAATGTTTTATGATAAAACATGTCGCCGACAAATAAGATATCACGTTGTTGCTACATTATCTGTACTTCCATAAGATATGACATATCATTGTCATATAATAAAATGTTGTTTTAAAGATATATTCTAGTTTTGAAGAAACATAAATAAGATATATTCTAGTTTTGTCGTGCACGTTGAAGTAATTTGTTATAAAGATTAAAGAAAATTTAAATTTTACGAAAAATATAGAACAGTGTATGGTATCTTACTTTCTTCAGCATTTTTTTTTCTATCAACAATGCGGTAATGTTGAGTTTTCAATGACTATTCCTCGAAAATGTTCATTTATATTTTTACAACTTTTTAATTACATTACCTTAATTGTTATTTGATCTTGCTGTCATGACGTACGTTAGTTGAGATAGAAGTTAGAATTTGAATTGAAAATTACACCAAACATATACCTTTGCATTTTGGGCAACACTCGTCTAGTCCTGGTGGAACGGTACCGTAAGGACAATCTTGAAAACAATCCATGACAGCACAGACAAAACCATCACTTGAGTGTGTTTGACCTTGTCCGAGGCACGTGCACATTGTGCAAGGATCCTTTTTCATATTATCCCCTATCTGGTAAGTTATGTTGTTGTGCACACAGATTGCCGGCTTTTCTGTTACTTCCATACACACGTGACCGCATCCATTAGAACAACATTTTTCACTGTTTTCACAATCCGAATCATCTGAACATGCTTCTACACATGTTCCCATTCCAGTTGGTGGCGGACAAACTCCTGGAGGATGAACATGAAAGAATATCAGGATATATGAAGTAACAGTAAAGACACGATGACAGTATACTTAGCGTTGCTATAACATCCTTCACTTAATTATCTCTTGGTTAGTCGGTTGGGATTATTTTTGTTTTACGTCCCACTCAAAAATCTTTCACTTACATGGAGACGTCATCGTGTGCCGGTGAAGGGCGATAAATTTTGCCTATGCTTGGCACTTATGGCCGTAGAGCAGGTAGGGTTCTTTCAAGTGCCAATGCCTACTGTGATCTGGGATCTCGGTTTTAACTGTCTAAGCTTGAGATTTCTTTGTGATTTCGGGCCCTTTTGTCTCAGAGGAGAGGAACTTGTGCTTAAGAAAATTTTTTAACCTTAATACAATTAAAAGAACTAAAATGAAATACAACGTACATATATCATAAGCCATCTGCGAATTAGTTTACGGCATGCCGCGTTTTGTCCTTATCAAACATCATTGATAAGAGTCAATATCATCTTGTATTTAAACTTGTTTTGAGAATATCAAATTTAACAAATTACATATTATTAATATTAGACGTTGTAGCTGTACTAATAATAATACACTGTATTTTCTTAAAATGTTACAAATTGTTGTCATGTATGGTGAAGCGTTATTTCAAATAGGTATTCTAGTTTTGCAGAAGTGTCCTTTACTAATTTTTAATTTAGAAGAAATAAAAAATGAGTACAGGACAATTGTCCTGTACTCAATTTTTATCTTTTCTAAATTAAAAATTAGTAAAGGACAGAGGCATAAAATGTTTTGTTATGACGGTGTAGTATTTAATTATATAAATCAAAGGAAAAAGTAAATTGTAGACGTGTACAATATAATATTTTGTATATCATTTGACTTTTTGTAGTGTAATAATAAAACAAAGTAGAGTTTATTTATATTTTTACAATATTTTCATTACAATGTAGTTATATTTAATCTTGTTGTCATGACGTACAACAGTTGAGATAAAAGTTATGATTGAAAATTACACCAAACATATACCTTTGCATTTCGGGCAACACTCGTCAGGTCCAGGTGGAAAGGTACCGTAAGGACAATCTTGAAAGCAATCCATGACAGCACAAACAAAGCCATCACTTGAGTGTGTTTGACCTTGTCCGAGGCACGTGCACATTGTACAAGGACCCTTCTTTATATCATTCCCTATCTGGTAAGTTATGTTGTTGTGCACACAAATTGACGGTTTCTCTGTTACTTTCTTACACGAGTGACCGCATCCATTAGAACAACATTTTTCACCCTTTTCACATTCAGAATCTTCTGAGCATTCTTGTACACATGTTCCCATTCCAGTTGGCGGCGGACAAACTCCTAGAGGTTAGACATGAATGAATAGCAGAATATGCGAAGGAATAATGTGAGGACATTAATTTTTTTTATACCTTGCGTTTTCATACCATCATTCAATTAATTGTCTTCCCAAATATTAATCTTTTCATGTAACAGACCAGATAGTAGTGCTTTATCAATATTGAATCTCCTGTCATTTTCATCACTGGCTATCTAGTCTGCTTAAAAATATCTGTTCTGGTATGAGTTAAATACACATGTTGAAATACAGTTGACGCTTTATTTACTTGTATTAAGTTCAAAGTTTAAGAAAATACTTGAGCTGAGTACCGAGTTTGAGCTGAGATTTTTTTGGGATTTTGAGCCATATTATTTTAGAGTAAAGGAACTTGTACTTGAGTAAAATTCCCAATTTTAGCACCTGCCAGCTATTTTGTCGTCCATAACTAACATAATTGATAAAAGACGATCGCCTCGTGTATCTAAAGAGGTTATGGATCTATCAAATACAAAATAAGTATTATATGACGTTGATCTACTAATTATAACTTACTTTTTTTGTTTTCATGCATAATAAAACGTTATTTTCAACATTTCAACGAAAAAGTAATTTGTAGTTTTGCACAATATAAAATATAGTGTGATATCTTACCTTCTGTACTGTTATCTGAAAGAATGAATAAAGTTACATAAATATGTTGAGTTTTCAATTACGGTTCCTGAAAAAAGTTCATATGATTTTTTTTTTTTACAAAATTTCATATCAGTATTTCTATTTGATATTGTTGTCATGACGTATATTGGTTTAGATAAAAGTTAGAATATGAATCAAAAATTACATTAAACACATACCTTTGCATTTCGGGCAACACTCGTCTGGCCCTGGTGGAAAGGTACCGTAAGGACAATCTTGAAAACAATCCATGACAGCACAAACAAAGCCATCACTTGAGTGTGTTTGACCTTGTCCGAGGCACGTGCACTTTGTACAAGGATCCTTCTTTATATCATCCCCTATCTGGTAAGTTATGTTGTTGTGCACACAAATAGCCGGCTTTTCTTCCACGTTCATACACACGTGACCGCATCCATTAAAGCAACATTTCTCATCGTTTTTACAATCTGAATCCCCTGAGCAGTCATGTATACATATTCCAATACCAGGTGGCGGACAAACTCCTGGAGGAGGGGCATCTGTGTATGAAAGAATAGCAGGATATGTAAAGTAACCGTCAATACACGGTGGCAGTATATCTAGTGTTGCTTTGTCAAATAGTGAATCTCCCTTCATATTTACCACTACATATCTAGTATTCTCTGTCCTTTCGTTTCAGAGAAAAGGAACTTGTTCTTAAGTAAAACTTTCAATCTTAACAAATAATACATAAACGAAACGCCTGCCGTGACAGCATGCTGCGGTCTTGTCGTTATCAAACATAATTGATCATAAACAATCGCCGTTTGTATATTTGCACATTACTAAACAATAGTCAATCTGGATTTCCTTTTGTCTGCAGCATAAGACGTGTCAATCATTATCAAGCCTACACTCAGACTTAAGAGGAATTGGAATGTATCAATTGCTAGCATGTTTCTCTTCCGCTTTTGTGCAATCTAAATTTCATATCTCATTCATTCGGATGTTTTGTAATCGTTTCGAGAATAAACGTATTACAATAAAATATATTACAGTGGAACCTCGCTATTAAGACCACCCAAGTGACTGGCTTAATTTGGACTGCTTTGTGAGGTGGTCTCCTAATTATAAGTGAGGTTAAAATAGCCTAAAATGATGATAAACAGACTGGGTTTAGATGGTCTTAATAGCGAGGTGTTCTCCTAAGCGAGGTGGTCTTTAGACGAGGTTCTTCAACACGCAATTTTCCTTAGTTCATACTTAAGACTGCTAAATGTAGAACTATTAACTAACTACTAGTACTACTAATTAGTACTATTGTACTAAAGGAAATAACAAAGAACGTTGTTTTGGCATTGAGCTGTCATTGAAACATAACCTGTACACCTGGAAATGTTGCTTTTTGTTATTTTCACCGCATGATGACGTGGCACATATCCACCTTGCTTAATTACATTATATATTCGTTCCTTCTCTCTATAGCTTCATGGGTGATATGTATGCCGATGGGTCAGCAATGCGTTTGAATTTCCCATTCATTATGATTTACTCATGATTTATTGATTATGATTTACTTGATATAGTTTCTTGAACGACATGTATGTCAATAATTCAGGTATGTATCTTAATTATAATGCCTAATTGGTAAAAATTAAACAATAATAACAATTTCAAGTTGCACAGGACCGTAACGTTTTGTAGTAATTCACAATTTACAAAGATTTGAAATAATATAGGATGATATGTATTCGAATATACTTACGAGTTTCACAGTATTTCCCCGTGTATCCTTCTGGACATAGGCAGTATGTTTGATAATGGTCAGATTGACATGTTCCGCCATTCGAACAAGGCGGATCACACATCGCTGCAAGTAAAGAAGACAAAACAATACACTGAGAAAAAAAAAAACGCGCAAGGTTTCAATAAGGTGAAGTCATAATCCAGGGTATCCCATGCAAAACGTATCATACACTAAATAAAACTGACAAATACTACTTACTATATGTATATAAATACTCATATACGGCAGGACAAATGCCTGTGATCGTCAGCCTATAGGATCGTAATTCCTACAGAATATAGATAAATACGCAGGGTGTAAGTCTCCCGCACAGACTGTCTGTACAGATGCAGCCGAACCTGGGTATATTGAAACCTATGGGTTTTAATATCATTTTCAAGTAAACAGGGCTTTCAAAATAAGCGGGTTAAACAAATAATTGAAGTAGAATTGTACTAACGGGACTTATTCCCCCGTGGCAGCATTTTCAAGGAACGGAGTCATGTGACTTTGACCTTTCGACCCCTAAATCAATAGGGATCCTCCTAAAGTCATGGGCAACCCATGTGTGAAATATCAACATTGTAAACCCGCAGGTACTTGAGCTATGGTGCGGAAATAAATGAACAGACAGACAGACAGACAGACGGACAGACAGACAGACAAGGTGAATCCAGTATACCCCCTATACAACTTTGATGACGGGGTATAACTAATTAATATAACCGGAGAATAAATACATCATTTCAAATTAAGTGAAATTTCGGTAAAGAGATAGTATGTCAGGTATGTCAGAGTACAATATAAGCGGGTTCCACCGTATTTATTATTACCGTAATTAAGTAAATATGGGAGGACCTCCGTGACCGAGCGGTTAGCGTGTTCGACTTCGAATCGAAGTGTCCGGGTTCGAATCTGCGCAGCGCCACTCTGCGGTTGACCCAGTCTTTTTGATGAGACAGTAAAAACCAAGGACCAGTGTCACAGTGGGTGTTGGCATGTTAATGAACCTTCCCTGCTCTACGGTCATAAGTACCGAGCACAGGAAAAATTTGTCGCCGTTCACCAGCACAAGGTTACGTCTCCATATGAGTGAAATATTCTTGAGTGGGACGTTAAAAATACAGTACATTAATTAAATATTGCAACTTACGTGTTTCACAGAATACTCCTGTGTAGTTACTGCTGCAAACACAGGTCGGATGACCATCTCGCCCTACACACACTCCAGAATGCTTACACTTAGGATAACAATGTGCTGTTTTGTGCAAGAAATATGTACATGTATTAAAAACGGATGAAAAAGACTTGGTCTGATCCAAATACACATATGAGAAGTGGTTCAACATACGTTACTACATAGTTTTTGTTCGTTGATAAAAGCGTATAAATATTAAAATTGTTTTTATCCACATGATACAATAAATATTAAAACCAACAATATAAACAATTTCCGAAGACTGATTTACTGGCTAACAGCTACGATAATTCAAATGAAATGATTTCTTATGAAGTCGTATTTTCATGGCATATCACCTAACACCATGAGTGACCATCACACTTACATTTGTACATGTGTTATACATGTATATCATTGTATTAATTTTGTATATTTATTCAGAGGCGATTCCATCATCACCATTGGCTACGAGCCCCTATAATTCAAAAGTATTACATGTAATTTAATATGAAATCCTATCTCTATTTGGCGTCATCTAACTCTGTGACTTCTCATTTTATAAGTGCGTTAAATACCATTTTATTTAATAACATGCATTTGTTTTTGAGAGATTTCATCAAAAATGAAACTTTAAAATGGAAGACAGTTGGAACCTTGTAGAACATTTGGTGAGGTCAATGAATCAATTGGATTGTAGTCTTTTGGCGCACGCGTGCGTATGTGTGTACGTTTTCATGTGTGCGTAAATGAAATTATGTGCTACTTATAAGGTATTCAGTATGAACTCACCAATTTCACAATAGCGTCCAGAGAAATCCTCAGGGCAAAGGCAATAGGTTCCCATACTTGTTCCCCCATTTCTGCAAGTCACGGGGGCTGGTGTCGAAGTGTCATTCAAACCTATTGAAAGTTAACAAAACCCATCAATGTCTAATTATACATACAAGAATAGAAACGGTAATCATGTGTATGTATATCGATATCTGTAGTAACCTTTATACGCATGAAAGTTTTCTGTATAGGTGTGCATTTTACCTCCTTCGTACTAGTCCCACTGCGTAGCATTTATTAGATTAATACAACATTGTTATTGCATATGGTTTCCATATGAATATCAACTACGAAAAAACCTGTTTAAGCCACCACCTGTATATGAGGACCACCTGGTCACAAAGACAGGTATTTGCTGTTCCCAGTGGTACTGTTTGTGATCGAATAAAAAAAAAAGAAATCCCTATAAAAACTTATTTCCTTGTCCACAAGGTGTCATTATATACAAATTTCAAAGTAATTGATAACACATGGAAATATCCATCTTTACACGTTATGAATTGTCGGGGTACTGATGTATTAAACATAACACAGCACTCAGGCGATCAGGAAACCGGCAATGGTATGTATATGAATCATTTTGTATACTAGTAAATAACGAATAATGATTAAAGTTTTACTTACGAATTTTGCATTCACCATTAACATCGTAAGTCCATCCGTCACAGCAGCCACATGAATAGATTGTCCTGTTTCTCTTCACTAAATCTTCACATCTATCCCTTCTTCTATCATCATCGTCATCATCATCATCATTTTCATAATCATCAGAGCTGCAAACAATGATTCGATAATAACACATTGGTTTCAGGTTATACGTTTTGATTTTAGAAGTATTCATGATTATGATAGCATTCCTGTGGCAGCATAAATTATACTGCTGTTTACACTGTTTCGGTGCAATGATTTCTGAAATCTAAAGACTTATCTCAAGCTATCTTACCGGTACAAATAACTGATACATAACATGCAAAATTTATTTCCACTTAGAGTTTTACTTATATGTGTTTTATCTAATAATTTGGTTCATTTTAAATTCATCCAAATGTCTTAATGTAATATTTATATAAATGGTTCTATACAGAGAGCATACAATATTGACATTTGGGGATGTCCACTTCATTGGGTATTAATGTGTTACTTCGTCATCCCACGACTACATATATACACTTACCTATACATTGTACTCTAGAAGAGTCAGTAAATAAAAGAACCGAAAATAATGGTACATAAAATTCATTTTTTATGGCAATCCGTTGAAATTTTTCATATTTTAGAAGGACAGGGTTGAAACAAACAGATTAATACTTATTTCTTTGTTCATTGATATTGTACTCACTCGTCATAAGCCTGTCTTTTTCTGCGCTTAAAATCCTCACAAAAGTCATCTGGATTATATGCGTCACACGGGCGACATGCTCTTGCACATTCTGTTATTGTTTCTGCATGAACTGTGTAGCACTCCATGTCTGATTGATATGTCGGACATTCATGAGCATGGCTGTAAAAGAGTTCAATGACGAGATATTTGATAATACGAAATTCTCTACAAACAGCAAAACATAATCAGAGAGGGGGCAGATAGCAAAATTATGCAATGGACTAATTGACATTAACTTATAATGGCCCCTTCAAAAAATTGTCCAGTAAGGTTATGTTCTGTTCGAACAAAATCCACACAAACATACCAACGTCAATTTTCACTTTAGTTTGCAAGGGGTATAACTTTTCCTGCGATTTAATCTGATTTTATTCAGTTCCCTTTTCATTATGCAGTTAAGCAAGATTTAGATCAATGTTACGTTATAAAATATCAATAAAGATTACGTGTTGTGTTTTATAAAGCAAATCAACCACAACCAAAAGTAATGTAAGATCAAAGGCTTATATATAACAGAACATTGTAAAATCAATAATGGGGTTTGTCTCCTATACTCAAGCTTTAAGTGAATACACAAAGAGCATACTACCTTTCTTGTAAATCACGGATAATTTATCGTGTAAGATCATACCTGCTTTCATTTATTATAAGTACGTTTCAGTAATCCAGACGCTTCAGATTTTCTTGGGAACATAAGCGTCCAAATTAACGAGGCTCCATAGTCTATATGAATGCATACAGTGGAACCTTGCTATTTAATACCACCAAAAGTAATGGCTAAAACTGGTCTGATTAGTATAATGGTCTCCTTAGTGAAAGGGGCTTGAAGACAAATTGAATTTTAATGGTCTTTAGTGGTCTGGCTAGAAAGGTGGTCTGCTAAGTGAGGTGGTCTTTAGGCGAGGTTATAATGTATATGATGTTGTAAGAGCATTGTTGAAATAATACATTGCAATTCTTAAAAAAAAACAAATTCAGTATTCCCCTTGGACTTGCATAAAATTCCACATCACCTCACATTCATTTATGTGCAATACATGTACATGTATATATTTTTCTTGCAAAGTCTGGCAAGGAAATCGATTTCCTTGATTACCCTATACATGTACCTAACACAGTAATAAATAATCTATTAGATAAACGTTATCTACCAACAACATCCCTGTAATCGAGTCCCCTTTCTTCTCTCTGTGTCAGTGTAACTTTACCATTTTTGGTATCTGGATCTTTTCTATACTCTAAGAGGAATCGAACCATTGAAAAGGGGGGTGTCAAATCAAGACAAATAAAAATGATATGTAATACATTATCAGGTGGTTTATTCTACTTCAGAAAGAGATTTTATCCCTTTCTTCATTTTACGGAAGTTTTTAGAAGGAATTTCCAGGATTGGACATATTTTGTTGTTTCATTAATATCTTTCCGTATTATCCAGTATTAATCGTGTTTGCCTTATTATTTGTTTTGTTTTCGTGTTTGTTTCTTTTTTATTTTGCTATTGACTAACTAATTTGAATTATCAATTCTTCTTATCAAGACTTATCGATGCCTGTGTAACATCTGCCATCGACATACATGTACATGGACATACATAGGTTATGTGTAGTTAAATCGTACCTCAAATTATATAATCTTGATTTTTCTATCCCCTTTGTTAGTATAATGCCCATTGTGATTATTGTTAATTCAGTCAGTTTTCAAGTCAATGTAAGTGAATCAACTATTTTGTAGCATAATTTAAACATTCACATTATATATACCGACGGTACATAAGTGACATTAGAAGTAAATCCATTTTACGGCAATACACAAAAAATTGATTTTCTATGCAAAGGTATGATACACATTGTACAAGCACTGACATTGATCCTGTATATGGCGTTCAGATGAATAAAAATAGGGTAGAGGCGATATTTGCGTGATGACTTTTATAATTATCGGAATAACAAATCAAACAATAAGAAACCAAATAAGACAAAAACAACAACAACAAAAGTGATGGATGTACATGTATATGGAAAGAACATATAAGACAAATGCATTGGATAAATGATCCAGTCGCACCAAGATACATGCGTATTGAAACCGAAGAAAAATGAACTTTTCTTTCAAATAAACAGGCTTTTTTTTTTTTTTTTTTTTTTTTTTAAATATTTGGGTTCTAGTCATAAAGTAATTTAGCCGGGAATGGAAATCATTTCAATTTAAAGGGGGGATACAATATATCAGGGTTTAATATAAGTGAGATCCACCGTCGTTGCTTTATATCGTTCTTGTGACAATATAACGAGTATACCCTAATGACAAGAAGATGATGAAGGTTTGATAAAGTTTACAAATATTTACTCCATGCAGTATCCGTTCTTGCCAAGCATATCATTGAGATAGCCAATGTTTTATACACATCACCACTATGAAGAACAGTAAAACTTTTTTGCTTTCAGATCAGTATTGAAACTGCTAAATCATTTGACATAGTTATTTTGCAATGACATATACTTTGAATTGTAGACGATCGTGTTCACTGCGAAATGGATATCTTATTTCTTCATACGACTCGGTAAACCTTGTTCTTTTGTTCGTATAGGACACATGCACCGGTCGTGTTTCCTAAATATAGAATGGTTTGAATCATGTTTCAAAGTCCCTTCCATTGTCGTTGTGTCCTTGTATGTCTTGAATTAAGGTCCTCGATTACGGTTCATTTAAATCAGGTTACATTTTTAAAAATAGCGATGTTTAAATCTACCAACTCGGTAAACATAGGAAGGCGTGACGTCTTTTTCAATAGACCAGTGTATAAAATTCTGTTGACAATAAAGCTATTATTCTAATGGAAATCTTCGAGTACATATACACTAGTTTAATTATTATATACATGTACATGTATATTAAGGTTGTATGCATCTATTTCTATCGTCCTAGAAAGAATCGTTGACAACTGATTATTCAAAAATCAAAAATTCTATTTTGTAAGTTTACTTAAAAAACTGAACATTTTACGAATCTGAAAATAACAGATACCAAGGTGTGATAGCCAAAAGAATCTCAAGATGAGACACAAATGTGGCGAGTATGGACAAACACTGACCCCTGAAAACCCACAGATGGGAAGAAACGAAAAGTAAAAGTGAAAAGTCATTTAAGCCCTGACAAGAGGCGTAGAAATTCAAGAAGACAATTAATTTTATGCATTTTTACCACTCCGTGTGAGAGCGCTTCAACATCTTATCATGTTTTTATCAATTAACTAACAATGATGATAATTTTATACAAAGCGTACCTGTCCTGTCCCTCCCCGATGACGATGAGGGTCATCAGAAAAAGACACAAAAATAATAAGCCACCCCTGTCATCCATTTTGACTTCCTTATATCCCTACGCTTAGAGTTTTTATTGTGCCAATATTCCAGACTTGCGCAAAAGCCTTATGCAAATAAACATACCCGTAAAGCATGATACTATACAGTTTCACTAGCTATAACGTGTTTAATAACATAGTCGTGCTGTGATGTTCACAGTTCGATGAACACCTAAAAAGGATTGAATATAATCTGAATAGCAATAAAGGTAAGATATAGGATGCGTCTGCAAATAATACTTCACTTATACACAGGGCTGTGAAACTTAAGAATTTACTCAAGTCTGAGAATTTTCTAAACTTCAGCATTCTTAAGTTTTATGGTCCAAAGCCCTGATTGTACAAGAAAATCAGAGACAATCGAATGGAGAGAGAGAGAGAGAGAGAGAGAGAGAGAGAGTTGCCAATGAAAGCAAGCGAAACATGTAAGGTAGAGTAAGGGAATCATTCTGGAATCGAAAAGAATAAAGAGTCGCTTAATTGCAATTTGATTTTTTCAATGACAGAATTCACACGGCCACTTCATTGCAGTGTATTAATTTGGAACAAAAATGTCATTAGACTGCTGTATCTGAATCTGTTTCGCTTAATGATACTTTAAATACATTATACACAGTATATGTTTGGAGTATGATAGAATAAGGCCAAGCTATCTGATCTAATTTGAAACATTTATTTTCATATTATTCATATTGAATGTTTCATTGATCTAGACATTTTAGGAAATATGCAGTCAAGCATGCAAAACATGCAAATGTACTTATTTGTAACGAAAGAAAACATCCGTCATCTATTGGCAAAGGTGGATTATTACAGGTGAAAAGGAGATTCTACATTACCTGAAAGATATTTGGTATCCTGTTGTACCATCAACCAAGTAATCGAATTACGATATTGGTATAACGATGAAAAAGTAGACTATAGCCTTAGTTTTTTTCCTAGTCAAAAACGTTTGTCTCCGATTTTAAAAGTTTCTTTTCCTACCTAACCTATGTAGGTATGTGTGCAGACGAGAGAGGACAGAAACTTATCTGACGTCAAGTAACCAGGCTAACCTGTATCAAAAAGCGATACACAAGAAGCTGTGAGCACCTAGACGAAAGAAAGAAAATGTGCAAGATAGAGTAATGAATTATTAAACTTTAACAGAGGCTAAAGCATATTATATTACAGCGTGCGCGTGATCCACAAGGAAAATGATATCGTACTTCTTCGTTTAAGTCACTACTTTGTTTACGCTTTTACAATATCCCTTCCACCCAGTGGTTTGCTTCAGTGGTCATTTGAAAAATAAACAGAAGGCTTTGTTGGTTCTATAGCATGTCTTTACTTTAGCATAGGTTTCTTGAGTCATATGTAACTGCCATTAAAATGTAAATCCTCTTACTTTCTATAAATATATATAGTGTGTAAGCGAAATATACTAACAAACGAATTATGCCATTGCAAAAGTACTCAGTCTAACGTCAATGAAAAGGGAATGTTGACGATATCAAGGGGGCATTTAGCAATGGAACGATATTCAAACAATGGTGAAAACGAAACGAGAAATCAGTTCAAATAATGATCTACACAATAATTAACATGTAACACTGAATTGAGTAACACGAACCCCACTATAAATCGGGATGAGTTCCGGAGTTCGAAAGGTAATTTGATAGCCAACAATCAGTATTAAAGACAAGTGGGAGGAGTTTTACATGCAAAAACAGTTAATGAATGTTATAACTTAAAAGAGTACGGACTTAGTCATTACATCCTGTTTGATTGTGAATATATAAAGATTAATAGGATGCATGTTAGGACGAATTACCAGATCCGCAATCTGCGTTTCAGAGTCATTACATCGTGTATATTTTACCATAATCATTTTTTGCGTCATTATAACTTGCCTTTTCTGTTACTATCGACAAGTCTATAGACCATCTATGTCTCCCAGGCTTTTATGGCGAAAATCTCGTTTCCTTTTAAGAATTAACTTTAATTTAATTTAGAAGAACCTGTAGTCTCCTTATAACACCTTCAATGTTCAATTCCTTGAATTATCGACAGGTAGTGACAATGTTTGCAAAACGCCTAGATCTGTAAAGGCATCTATGATAATTTTTAATTTAAGATGTAATAATATGTTCCGGTAGTAGGTATTATTTCCCTTTTATAAATACCTATACAATTATTCTATCATGGTTGTCGCATAGAGATGATATCAAACTTATTTTATGCAAATAGAGACTTTTATTTAAAAACCAAGAATCGACGAAGGCAAAATAAACATAACCCCAACACATTATAGTCTTAGATTCTCCCGTACAGATGAGTTTTATAGATACATGTAAATAGTTTTGCCTTGATAATTCATTCGATCGTTTGAATTCAAAGAGACACCACCTGACAAAGGACAAACAATATCATAGTACCTATAGATTTTTTAATTCTAAGACTCACATGTTTTTTCAAAGTTCTAATGCCGCTTCCAAAATAAAATACAAAATAATTCATTGTTTATATCTATCAGTTTGGTTGTTTCATATGTTATTTATCATCATATCACTTTGGTTGGCAAAATGATGCAGATACCCGCAAAAACAGACTTCGTTACAGCAACTGATTGTTTCTTGACGTCATTTTCTGGGAATCAGCGTCATTATACCAACCACAATTACAGGACCGCAGTTACAGTGAGAGTCTATTCCATTTGTCTTTCACTACACTTATCTAAATGAAAATAAAATGGCAGCTACCGTTCTTCTTTCAGTCTATTGTTGGTTATATCAATTGTTGTCTAACGTCCCACTCAAGAATATTTCACTTATATGTAGACGTCAACGTATGCCAGTGACAGGCTGTGGATTTGGCATATGTACGGTACTTGAAGCCATTGAACAGTGAATGTTTTTTTTTAATGTTCAGACACCTTCTGTTAAACGAAGGCTAACTTTTGAGACGAAGGAAATCCAATGATTACATGAGGACAAACCTTGGAAATTCAGAGGTTGGACTAAATTGAGTGCAAATAAGGAATGAGTATCGACCACTCACATAAATGTATATGTAGTAACCGTTCATCGGATGCTAGTGTATATTGTGTAATCAGACACTAAAACAAGGACAATCAAGATATTTGACTTTGTTATTCATTTTACTTTTGTGGTTTTTGAATGGAAGAAACAAAGAGCACTTGGCCTATGGGTTTAACTTCACTTACAAATTCAAGAATGAACAGGTGTCATGGAGGAGGAATCATACCTTACTGTCTGGTCACATATATGTTTGTCGTTTATTGAATAATAAGAAGTCATTAATAGAAGTAATACCAAATCGACACTGAGACAAGGGACGTACATAACATATGTTATGTACATCCCTGTTGAGTCTGAATCATATCCAATATGCTTCCCGCAATCAAATGAAAATGTTTATTTTGCTCAAAATCGGCTGTTTTGAAATCAGAATCTACAAAGGTTAGCAACAATTCCTATTTATTATTTATTTTCTGACAGCATATATGTTATTACACGTTGTGCAAACGTGCTGGTCAACGTTGTCATTTACATTTAACACTGGTTACACATGTGCACCCATACAGATTTTATACTTTGGTAACATGTCCACTTGTTTACATTTTATATTATGGTTACATATTTATATATTAAGAATTCTGAAGCAATCTTGAATTCAACAGAATTGATTACAAGTTTCAACGCAACAGTTCCTAACTGTTCATGTCATGTTATTGATTATTCCTTAAGCCCCTATTATACCGATGTGTATCATCATAACAATGGAGTTACTTTCTTTTACATAGTAGTAGCTTTAACCGTTGTGGTGCATGATCTCTGATATTGCAAGTGGTATGTCTAAAATGCAGTCAGGCAGAATTTCCAGACATTGTTCTGAAACATTTAAAAGTGTCATCAGGTTTGATAAAACACTCAATGTTTTGCACGGGGCATAGTTATAAAATACAATAATATAATATCAAATACATACAGAAATTGCAAAAGTTTCTATTGCGTGTTAAAAGTCAAGATGATCGGCAACTTGGAAGTCAGAATTTGGGAATCTGAGGATTAGATACATCAAGATTAGAATTTAACCTTTAACAATAAGATAGCATGCTTCTACTGACAGCAGCTTTAATGTCAAAGTCTAATTGTTTTCTTAACTGAGAGTGACAAATTGGATTCAAGACATCTTCATAGGATCCTTATAATCCAAATAGAATAACAAAGTGTTGTTTTTCTAGGAATCTTGTTAATTGATTTAGGCGCAATATCCTTTCAAAATACATCAGTCTTCGATTGAAAATCAAAATCTTAATTATCCTGTTACAGTAACAAAGAACATCAATTCATCCATCTAACATAAATAAAACATTTATTAAAACAATTCTTCACAATACATTTGTAATAATATTGCGATTAACATACCTTTATAATAATCATAATAGACATTACTTAATTGAAACAATAAATCTGATTACATGTTGCTTCATTCATTATGACGTTTTCTACACCTTCTCTAGCAGTCACAAAAACTGTTCCTTATATTTGCTAGAAGAACATGAAATAACAGAGTACATGCATCTATATACTGTATACAGGGTTATTCTCGTCCTAATGCTCTTGTAAACAGTTTTGCCTCATTTTATATTCGCACAGTATCGTCATAATTCTATTTCATAAATTTACCATTACGAATTCACCCAGTTTTAAATTCGCCCATTGACAATGGGGGCGAAAATAAAACGGAGGCGAAAATTTCCTGTATACAGTAGGACTGAGAGTATCTTTGTCTCTTATACAAGATTGGTTGGTTGGTTGTATTGTTGTTTAATGTCTCACTCAAGTATATTTCACTTATATGGAAAAGTCATTGTATGCTGGTTGACAAATTTAGCCCATGTTCTGCACTAATGGCCATAATAAAACAGGGAAGGTTCTTCAACTTGCTGACACCTAACGAAAGTAAATGTTGGCAGAGATTGGTTAGAATTACAATTACTTAGAATTTCTTTTATAGTTATGTATTATCTATTTTCATAAAGAATGAATGATCAGATATGAGTAATGTATACAGGGAAATTTTAGCCCCGTTTTATTTTTCACCCTTTCACCCTCATCGTCAGTGGGAAAATTCAAATTTTGGCAAAAGCATAAAAATTATTTGTCTAAAATAGATGCTGGCAAAAAATAACAAGGGGCGATAACCCTGTATACAGTATGTTCATGACAAGAAGAATACACGCAATACAGAGATTAATTTTCTGTTTATCAATGTAAATTATATTTTTCCTCAAATATGAACAATCCTCCTCTGTTTACACAAATTTCCACAAGAGTGTACAGTCTTAAACACTAAATAGTAAATGTCTTAATCCTGAAGGAATACACATGACTCAAGTGTGTGAAACGTTCTCTTGCAATGGTAAATTGTGCAAAATTGCACTTCTACAATGACTAGTTTTGTGAAGCAGATATAGATGTGTTTAAGATGGATGATAAACAGAAAGATAAACAGTCATAGTAATCACTACAGGGCTCCAATCAATATAGGGGTAGGGCCCTGATAAGAAAGCACAATAAAATGTCATAAAGACTAGGAAAATCATATCATCTCTTCAATGAAAATGAATTCAAAGACTGTGGTGTGTAAAGTTTAATTGTTTCGTCCCAGCTGCAATCTGCTATTTCATTTGGCTTGTGTAGATTAAAGTCAATTCCATACACAAATTCTTTATGATGCTGTATTATATCTAGTGGCAAGGGTTGTGTAAAATCCCACAATCTGAAAGTATAATAAATTAACAAATATACATCATGAATAACCCTCTGATATAATTTTTGAACAATACTAAATTACAAAACATATAAATGCCTTTCTGAAACACAATTGCCAGATGAATTGAAAAATACATACACATATTTGCAAATCTCTGATTAAAGGAATACAAAACATTTTGTTAAACAAAAAATATATACAGTCAACTGCCCACAAACGAAGTTGAGGGGAGCAAGATTTTTATCTCGTTATAGCCGATCCTCTTTTTTTTCGAAATTACAAAGAAATGCATGGAAAGTGCACCAGAAATAGTAATTTCACAGTTGACTGTATTTTATACTTTGTATACAATTTACATAAACAGTCAACTCAGCAAATAACGAGATTGCATGTAACGAAGTACCAGTTGTTACAAAACGATTTCTATTCCCCATGCACTTTCCATGCATTACTTTGTAATTTCAAATAACGAAGATCGGCTATAATGAGAAAAATATCTTGCTCCCCTCAACTTCATTATATGTGGAGTTCACTGCATCTAAAATGTATGTACTAAATGCATCTGTAGTGTCAATCTACTCACTTCCAAAATGTATATACAGTACATCATAATGATTAAGTTAAATGCAATTTATAAACTGCTGAACTGAAAGTATCAACCCTGATATAATCAATAAGATGATCTGTAAAATGAAAAAAAAAGAAGAAATTCAAGGCAATTAAGCTGTGAAGTCTTGATGCTGTTATGAAAGAATGTGCATGAAGTTTCTATTTATTTGCATTTTGTTACAAATTGACAAATTTGGTAACAGCTCTATTACTTGTTAGTCACACATGTTAATTTACCCAGATAATAATCAGATAAAAAATTGCAATGCTTTGAAGGCGTCTTATTAAAATAAACTGTACATGTTCTCTTTAAAAAATGGTTATTGTCAATACACCATATCCTAAAAAGGAAAAAATCCATCCCTCCAAAACTCGTATTGAATTGTTTTTTATCATTATTTGTAATCATAAATAATAATTTAACTCACCTTACAGAGAAATCATAGGAACAAGACGCAAGAACATTACCATTGTATGGTGAGGTCTGAAACAGACATGCAAGGACAGATAACTTCTCTGTGAATAGAATGATAACAGTGGTTTTCACTTATATCCCAAATATCTAATAGTCAATCAAATCCATTCACTTTGTTAAAAACATCTTATACTGTATAAACTTCTTCAGAGTAAAGTTCCAAATATAGGTATGTAGTTTACACATATGAAATTTTAAAAAATTCAGTAAAAAGTAATTAATTTACTATTAATAAAACATGTAGATTTTACAACTTGAACAATCCAATACATGTATTATATTGTCTATTCATAGCATTGTGTATTCATTATCTTTAAATAACAAATAGAATGCCAGAGAATTTGTTTTTCCATTTCAGTACACGTGTACACTTTTAACAGTTGTAATGTATATTGCTACTGGTGCATGCTACCATTCACAATGAACACCACTACCACACCACTTCTAACATTTGACTACAAGGCAAAAGGTCTCAGGTTCAAACTGGTTTAAACAGGCACCAACCGATATTCTTATTATGCATCATTATAAAGATGTCCTTATATCATGATACCCACTGATGTGCTTAATAACAGAGTTTCTACTGTAAATGTACAGGACCCTAATGTGTGGGATTTAAACATACAGTCGATTCTTAAAAACTCGAGCGTCATTTTCTTGAAGTTCTCAATCTCTCAAAGTAAAGATATGGTCCTGATTTTTTCCCTTAATAGATTAAGCAAATCTAGTCTCCATCTTTTGAACTTCGACTGCGAAATTTTCGATTACTCGAATAAATCTCACAATCCAAAGCTTAAATTACATGTGAAATATCATCTCAATCTTTTCACAAGCAAATTTTCGGTATGTTTATTCAGTGATCAAAAGTGATGACAGTGTTAAATTATCACAGAATGATGAATGATGAGAACAGTTTCTGGGAAAGAGTGAATTAGTGGGTTTGGGGTGGCAGAATAGCGTTCAGCTGGAGAGTAATCATATTTTTGAAAACTCGAAGTCTCGAAAACTCGAAATTTATCAGCGGTCCCGAGCACTTCGAGTTTTCGAGATTCAACTGTATTTTATTGATTACATTCATATCAAAGGGTTTGGACACAAGTTATGCAACTTAGGAACGTCCTCTCCCAAATATACATATATGTTTTACCAATAAAATTGGCTGTGTGTGTGTAAATGGATTCTTTTTGCTCACCTTGATTCTACGTATAGCAAACTTGTGTCCACCCAATTCACATATAGGAGTTCTTGGATTTCTGATATCCCAACCTCTAATGAGACAATCTACACTTCCACTGAAAAGCAAATTCTGAAAAAAAAATCATAGTTTTGATATATTTCTTTATTTGATTTTTCATTCAGACTCAATCCTATTGTTAAGATGAAGAATGTTCTCAAACATTCTCAATTTCTTAATTAGAAATTTCTTCTTCTTTCTCATCAAAAAGCAAATCCCTTTGCTCTGATCACTTATTTTCCAACTGTATTCTTGTGTACTCACCTGGTCATATTTTGACCAATCACAGGTAAGTATTTCAGCTTTGTGCGCAGGCATCACAGATTGTGCAGTAGTAGGTTTTCTAGCATCCCAGAGCCTAATAGTATGGTCACCTGTAACCCAGAAAGAGAAATATTTTGACATCAAAAATACAAAAGTCACTATTCTCTCAATTGGTCAAACAAGGAGTGTAATTCAATTATGTAAAAAAAAAACCAATCAAGTTGAAATAAAAAAAAAGATAAACCTAAAATAGATTAAACTATAGCAGTTCTAATGGAACAAAAACCCCTGCAGAAGACTTTGCTTTTCAGAACCTCTCAACCAAACAGCAATTGAAAGGTTAAAGTTCAAGGCGATTGAATCAAATATCTTGGTATCAAAATATAGTACTTGATATAGCGAAGGTATGAATGAAATATGGAAGCCATATCCCTCATACTGAAAGAGAAATCTGCTTTCAGAACTTCTTAACCAGATTTACAGATGGACAGAGAGACAGAGTGATTCCTATATACCCCCACAATTGTTTCTGGGATGTATAAAAGATAGAATTTTTGAATAACCTATTGAGGGAAAATAAGGAAAGGAGACCTGAAGCAGATGCAAAGTATCCTGGGATATGTGGTGACCATCTCACACAATAAACAATGAATTCATGACCAGCAAATGTTGTTAGTGATGTTGCCTTGTTAATATCCCACTGAAATCAGAAAAAGAAAATAAGGGGAGGTTACTCTTTTACTCTTAACGTAAACGGATGATAACGATAAACCACTGAATGATTTAACCATAATT